>BHFT01006497.1:0-61814 GCA_004320025.1 Laticauda laticaudata
AAATTGAAGACTATGAATAGTGGAAGCACAAAACAATTTGTAAAGCAACCGACACACTCTGTATAATATATATATATACATGTGTGCTGTACAGAAGCTGAGGATGGCAGATGAGATTCTGCTGAAACGTTGCTACAACTTAACAGAACTACAATGACGTGGGATAATTACCGAAGGAAGCTAAACAGCACAAAATGTAAGTACCCGCAGAGAGCCTTAAAAAAACATATATAATACATATATATATTTGTTTTTTTACGTTTTCGCAGGTACTTATCATTTTGTCTTGTTCAGCTTCCTTCCTTCCTTCAGGTATGTAGTGAAGACCCTGACCCACATACAAACCAATACAGAAGCCTGATGATGGCAGATGAGATTCTGCTGAAACTGTGTTACAACTTTAAAAGCACTACAATGACGTGGGATAATACCCGAAGGAAGCTGAACAGCACAGCATACACACACACACACAACACATATGTGTGTGTGTGTGTTTGTGTGTGTGTGCTGTTCAGCTCCTTCGGGTATTATCCAAGTCATGTAGTGCTTTTAAAGTTGTAGCAAACTGTTCAGCAGAATCTCATCTGCATCATCAGGCTTCTTGTATTGAGTTTGTATGTGGGTCAGGCTACCACAGCCGTTAGTTTTTAAATTTAAGGGCTAGCCTATTCTTGTGGCAGGATGTTTTTTTTCTACATCCTGATTGGTTGGGAGTCTTGGTCTTGTTTTATTGGAGCTGGAGTTTGTTTGATTTGGTGTTTCTGGTTTCTTGCTGTCTGTTTTGGCTTTATTGGCTGGCAACACTTCTGTTCGTGTTGGGGCTTTCAGTGCAGCTTGTTCGTGTGATAGAGGACGGCTATCATCTATTAGGAGCTAGGTTTCATCTGTGCCTGGTGGGGGGTGTGGTTTGAGCCTGGAAGTATCAAGAGGAGCCTGTGTTGTGCCCAGGTGGTTTTGCCTGGCTGATGGGTGTGGAGGATCTTCTATTGATGAGTGCAGAACTTCCAAATGATTGAAGCTGGTAAATCATCTCCTTCTAATTCATGTTTCAGGTCTTTTTTCAATCTCTAATGCTTCTTCTGATGACTTCTGTGGCTGGGGTTTTCTATAGTGGCTAGGGTTTTGGTGCCATTGAAGTTGATGTTGTGACCTGTGGTTTTCATGTTTTTCACATGAAAACCACAGGTCACAACATGAACTTCAATGGCACCAAAACCCTAGCTAATAAAACCCTAAAACAATAAAATTTATATATATAAAAAAAGAAGCCAAGGACGACATTAATCAGGGATTGTAATAAGAACAATCTGAGTAGAATACCAGTTTATCATTACGATAAAAGTAAATGAATGCATGCCTTAAGTGTCATTTCCTGCTGATTTATATATGAGAGTCAAGCAACTTCAGACTGCAGAGTAGAAAAAAGTATTTTTGTCTCTGTGATATTTCAACTTTCTCTTTAAAAAGGTAAATGAAGATATATTGAAAAATCATTGGCAAATGTGAGGAAAATAATATTTCTTCCAGAAATATTGAGAGCACGGGTGTCAAATTTGCTGCATCATGTGACATTTCATGACATTTTTCCCATTCACAGAGCTGGGGTGAGCGTGGACTTCACATGACGCATCCAGCCTGTGGGCCGCCAGTTTGACACCCCTGTCGAGTAAAGAGTCCTCAAAGATTCCTTTGGATTATGGCCCAGGACTCAGACTTTGAAAAAGCTGCTCCAGCAGAACTTTGGGAATGTCAGCCTCAAAAGACACCAGCCATGAATCACCTGGATGTGATCAAACATAGGCACCATTAGAACAGCTGGAGCAGTCAGATGTTGAAGAACAGTCTCCAAGCTCTCAGACTTGGTGGTATGGAAAGTATGGTATGGAAAGTAGATCATTTCTATGGTATGGAAAGTAGATCAAGGATGCTCAGTGAGGCTCCTTGCCAACTAAAGGAGTAACTATCTTAATTAGAGACAGCTGATTGTGGCTTGATTTAAGAGGCAGCTCTTAAATATGGCATGACAGGTCACTAAGGATTTTATTGGTTTAATTGAGATTATCTCTTGAAGAAGGAAGTTTTAATTTACCAGACTTTTAAAAATATCATTGAACAACCCAAAGTCACCTTTATGTGAGATGTGCAGCCATATTAATTTAATAAATAACTTATCATCTATGTTTATATGGCATGTGAATTTAATTGAATATCAGCCTTTATGTTAAGAACCAACAAATTTGTTTGCACAATTTGGTGTTAATTTTAGGGAAGCTATTTATTTATTTTGCTGATTACTTTGACTTGGAGGGGTGCCTTTGAGTCAGTTTTGACTCCTGGTAACTTCCTGGACGATCCATGCATTTCTCTTGACAAAGTTTTTGGGAAGTGGTTTGCCATTGACTCCCCTTTAGGGCTGAGAGAAAGTACTGCCAATAGGCTTCATGGCTAAAGTGGGACTGGAACTCACATTGTTTTTAGTATGGTACCTTAACCATTACACTGAACTGGATCTCTCATTTTATTATTATACTTTCTCAATTTGTTGGATGTTACTATTCTTTTAAATTCTTTGTATGTTTTTTTTCTGTATGTCTCTTAAAAATTGCAATAACAATTATTTTAAGAAATATCTTATACAGTTCTTATGTAAGTTAATTTTGAGCTGACACTGCTAACGATAAACCTTGCAATGCATAGTTTGAGTTTACAATATTTATTTTTTGCATTCAAACTCAAAAACATTCTGGAGTGACAGAAAATTAATAATTCATTCATTTACCTCGGGGAGATTGTGGAACAGACCAAATCTAGCTATTCCAGACAGTTTTTACAGTTTGTTTTCCAGTTCTTTTACTGTTCCTAAGACCAGTGTCCCTTGGAATATTTTGCACCCTTTATTACAGAATTGCAGTGTGAGGGCATGGTAAACAGGTAACAGATTATCAGAGTTGGAAGGGACCTTGGTCATCTAGTCCAACCCCTCACCCAAGCGGGAGACCCTACACCATTTCTGACAGATGGCAGTCCAATCTCTTCTTGAAAGTCTCAAGTGATGGCACTCCCACAACTTCCAAGGGCAAGCTGTTCCATTGGTTGATTGTTCTCACTGTCAGAAAGTTTCTCTTTATTTCCAGGTAAAATCTCTCCTTGTTCAGTTTCCATCCATTGTTCCTTCTTTCTATCTATTGGCCTACAGGTGCTTTAGAAAGTAGCTTGAGCCCTCCTCTCTGTGGCAGCCCCTCAAATATTGGAAGACTGCTATCATGTCTCCCTTGGTCCCTCTCTTCACTAGACTAGTCAAACCCAGTTCCTGCTCTTTTGCCAAAATGACATGCTCAACCTTTTTGATATTTTCCATGTAACTTATTTGAATATGAATATGTAAATTGATCTGCTTGTCTTTCTTGTTTCTAACATTTCACCCCAGCATGTCCAGCAGCATTTTGAACAGGATTACATTCTACAATTTGTATTGTTCAGCAGCTGAGATAAATCTGCTCTGTCACTTTGATCACAACTAACTCTTATCCAAGTGAAATACTTCCTTTTATTAGGGACATTTGTGTCACAGCAATTCATTAACATAGAGTAGTGGTGTCAAACTGGTGGCCCTCAGGCTGGATGTGTCACATGCAGGCCACTCCCATCCCAGGTCTGCAACGGGGGGGGGGGGANGGGGGGGGGGGGAAGGGGGGGAGGAAACATGACAAAATGTCATGTGATTCTGCAAGTTTGACACATGTGACATAGAGGGTCACTGTGTCATCAACTATGAGACATTCTACTCTACTTGCTTAGATTCTCAGAACTGTTATCACTCTTGGTATTATCAAAATGATTTTGTTATAATCAAAATGTAGAGATTGCTACGTTGACTTTTCTATATTTATTGCTGAGAGTGGCCAATTAATTAAGGTTAAAATGGGTTCAGATCCAGAGAAATGGATTTTCCAACATTAAATATATATTGCTTTATGTTCTACCTTTCAGTGAGAAGTAGCTAAAGGAGTAACAAAAGGCTCCAAAAGTAGAATGGATAGACACCTCCAAATGAGCTTGGCTGGCTCTCATTATTTTTAAAAGCCTTTAAAGTAGTGAATGGAACTGCTTAATGCAGGCCTCTTTCTCACTCACTTTTTCAGAATACAGTAACACTGTGTCATTAAAAGAGCCAAGTAAATAATTACCGTAGATGTTGATAAAAGATAATTGCATGTGCTGAATTATAATAGTTCCAAACAGCCATAATGTTTTCATGTCATTTAAATATATTATTTTGTTTTTGATGATAACTCCAAGAGGTAAGATTTTGTTTTCTTTTCGCTATGTCTCTGATGTTCATTTTATCTGAAGCCAAGATGTATTTCTTGGTTTCTCTTCCTCCTTCTTGCATTTATGGGGAATCTGTGGTTGGGTTTCTGTTATATATATTTTGCTTTCCCAATCATCATACTGAAAAAAATTAGCAGCTATAATATGTGCTGTTGATTAGCTCATTACTAATAACATCAGAAGTGTCAGAAGAAAATTCTTAGGAATGTCAGCAGAAATAAAAATTTTAGTTTAGGGGCGGTCCAGTGTTGTTGTATAGGCAGTGGTTATTTTATAGGTAGTGGTCTAACAATCATTTGGCAATCATTACTTAATAATGTATTTATTATAACTGTTGAGCTAACTGCTGGGAGAAGCAGGTGAAGGGAATCAGTTGGATTTTTTTTCTTATGTCAAAATGATATTTATGTCTTGAATCTCATGCAGACTGTTCCTGTTACATCTCAACATAGACAATAAATGTTGCCTTTTCTACTTGTAATATTGGTATTTGGGGCAGGGGTGGGATTCAATTTTCTTAACAACCGGTTCTGTGGTTGTGACCTAATTTGTGGGTGTGGCTTGGTGGTCATGTGACTGGGTGGGTGTGGCTTGCTAGGCGGGCGTGGCTTGGTGGTCATGTGACTGGGTGGGTATGGCTTGTATGTAAATATTAAAAATATTTATGTAAATATTGATTTTTTTAATAAAAAAGAGCAACTTTTACCCAAAAGTGGGCAAAGCAGGCAGGCAGATTGAGTTGCTCACAGAATCACAGATTCACTTAGAGATGTATCTATCTCTAATCAGCTACCTAAGTCTGACTCTGCACTGAAAAGTAGAAGCTTCAGTCCTAAGAAAGGTTCGGCTCTGCTTTTACATCAGCTAGAAAGCAAGAAATCCAATGATTTCCTGCTTTCTAGCTAATATAAATCTCCCTGCAGAGCAGAACAGCTGATGGTTGGGAAAAAAAAAAGGAAAAATAGCAACTTACCAAACTAGGCAAGTTGGGTGGCTCTCACATCAGGTAAGGAGTTGAGTGGCCGGGGAGGGGAGGGCCAGCAAGTGGCAATTTGCTGGTTCTCTCCAACTGTTTGCAAGAAATCAGCTGTGCGCCTGGACAGCTGACAAGTGCTGCACACGGATGCGCATGTTTGAAAATCTCTTGTTTCCTGCTTTTTCAACCTCAGCTGTGCTGCACAAAGCAGCTGAGGAGGGAAAAGCAGGAATAAAGACAGCCTAGAGCCTGGGCACGGCAAGTGGGCCAAACACCGAACTGGTTTCAGTGTCAGCTGCTCTTCGCAGCTACAGGTTCTATAGAATGGGCCGAACCAGTACCATCCCACTCCCGCTTTGGAGGAATCATATGCACTGCTTTTATCCATCTGTCATACTTATTTACAGTTGCCATGTCTTTTCTCTTGCCCAGAAAAACTGCGGCAAAACTGTTTGACTGAATTAATTATTAATTAATTAATTATGCTAATCTGAACTAAAACCTTGAACCTGAATAATAAAAACATGCTCTCCTTCATGTGTCCTTGTGAGCATAACTATTCACTATCAGAGTTTCTTTATAAAGTCTACAATACCATCACATTTCATTAACTTATTTGCATCAGAACATTCATTGGGATAGTGAGACAGTGGGAAAAGAGGGTAACTGAGAGAAATATATATATATGTATATGTGTATGTATATGTATATGTATGGATATATGTGTGTGTATATATATATATGTGTGTGTGTGTGTATATATAAATATATATAATATATATATATATATATATATATATATATTATATAATATATATATATATATATATATTATATATATATATATGTTTTTTTAAGCTCTCGCGGGTACTTACATTTGTGCTGTTTAGCTTCCTTCGGGTATTATCCCACGTCATTGTAGTTTTGTTAAAGTTGTAGCTCATTGTAGTTCTGTTAAAGTTGTAGCAACGTTTCAGCAGAATCTCATCTGCCAATCAGAAGCCTGATGATGGCAGATGAGATTCTGCTGAAACGTTGCTACAACTTTAAACAGAACTACAATGAGCTACAACTTTAACAAAACTACAATGACGTGGGATAATACCCGAAGGAAGCTAAACAGCACAAATATATATAATATAAATATATATATATATATATATATATATAATATATATATATATATATATATATATATATATATATATAATATTATATGTTTTTTTTTAAGCTCTCTCGGTACTTACATTTGTGCTGTTTAGCTTCCTTCGGGTATTATCCCATGTCATTGTAGTTCTGTTAAGTTGTAGCAACGTTTCAGCAGAATCTCATCTGCCATCATCAGGCTTCTGTATGGAAGTGTGTCTCACAGTTCTCTGTTTCAAATTTGAGGCTGGTCTATTCTGATTGGCTATTAGCCTGGGTCTGTGTTCATAGGACTTGGAGTTTGATTGATTGGTGTTTCTGGTTTCTTTCTGTCTGTTTTGTGGCTTTGATTGGCTGGCAACACTCTGTTCTTGTGTTTGGAGGCTTTCAATGCAGCTTGGCTCCGTGTGAAAGGATGGCTGCTATTCATCAGCAAGCTGCTCTTCATTAGCAAGCTGCTATTCATTATGCAAAGCTGGGTTTCACCTGGGTGCCTGGTGGGGGGGTGTTTGAGTTGGAGCTATCAGAGGGAGTCTGTTTGTGCCCAGGTGTTTGCCTGGCCTGTGGTGTGGAGATCTTTCTATTTGAGAATGCAGGCTTCCAATGATTGACAGTCGTGCTGGAATCATCTCTTCTATTCATGCTGTCAGGTCTTTTTTCAATCTCTATGGCTTCTCTGATGATTCTGTGGTCTGGGTTTTCTATAGTGGCTAGGGTTTTAGTGCCATTGAAGTTGATGTTGTGACCTGTGGTTTTCATGTGTTGGACTAGTGAGGAGGTGTGTTCCAGCTTTTTTACTGCATTTTTGTGTTCATCTAGGCGGGTACTTATTCTTCTATGGTCTGTCCAATGTATGTGGCCGGGCATGATGTACAGGGAATTTCGTATATGCCTTGGTTTTCCAGGTCAATTTGTCTTTGGGGTTCCTCAGGATGGCTTGCTATTTTTTTGTGCTGTTTTGAAGGCAGTCTTGATGTGATGCCTGTGTAGTATCTACTGATTTTATCTGTAGTACCTCTTATGTAGGGCAAGACAGCTGTTCCATAGGTCTGTTGGTCTTCTAGGTCTCTGTATGTCTTTGGTGTGTTTTTGTGGATCAAGCTGGTGATTTTGTTTTGGTGGAAGCCATTGGCTGTCAATACTTCAGTCAGGGTGCATAGTTCAGTCTTTATATGTGTCTTATCTGCCAGGTGCGTTTGGTTCTGGTAATTAGTGTTTTTGCCACGGAATTTATCTGTGCTAGGTGTGTGGGATTGGGCGTTGAGGTAGCGGTTGGTGTGTGTTTTCTTCTGGTATACAGTGTGTCCTAGTGTGCCATCTGTTCTTTTGTAGATTAGTATATCTAGGAAATGGTAGTTGTTTGTTTATTTCCATTTCCGGCCACATACATTGGACAGACAAATAGAAGAATAAGTACCGCCTGGATGAACACAAAAATGCAATAAAAAAAGCTGGAACACACCTCCTCACTAGTCTAACACATTAAAACCACAGGTCACAACATCAAACTTCAATGGCACCAAAACCCTAGCCACTATAAGAAAACCCCGCCACACAGAATCATCAGAGAAGCCATAGAGATTGAAAAAGACCTGAAAGCATAAATAGAAGAGATGATTCCACCAGACTGTCAAACATATTGAAGCCTGCAACTCTCAATAGAAGATCTCACACGCACAGAGCACAGGCAAACACCTGGGCTACAAACAGACTCCCTCTGATTTACCTCCAGGTTCTCAAACACCCCCTCACCAGGCACCAGATGAAACACTAGCTTCCTCAATAGATAATAGCCCGTCCTTCTCACACCAAACCTAAGCTGCACTGAAAGCGCTCCAAACACAGGAACAGAGTGTTGCCAGGCCAATCCAAGCCAAAGAACAGACAAAGATTTAGGGTTTTTCGAATCTCAATATCCAGCACAATCGTTTCCATTTGTAAGTTTTATTAGTTATAATTTTTTGCCCACATCTTAAGTCTAGCTTTATTTTTAATGCCCTGTTTTATTGCCGGCGAAATATTTAATGTCCGCAATTATTTAAAGTCCTTTTAGTTCCAGCTTTTCCTTTCCTGGGTTCAAAGCCCTGCTTTAGCTGTCAAAATAATTTTCTTATTTTTTTTCCTGTCCCTTTGTATTTCTGCCGGCTTACTTTCTTTTCTTAAAAAGTTCAATGTTACTTACTCCTGGGCGTACTTTGTCTTTAGTTTGTTTCATGCCAAAATTGTCCCGGTTCAGATGTTATCCACCTCTTTCTTCCCTCCTGCACAAATCTTAGTCCAGCTGAGTCCTCCTCTTCGGGATGGCCATTTTAGACCACTGCTTCAGTCATCTTCGGGGGGAAAAAGACCAAGCCCAGGAGGTGAGATGCGGCTCCCCTCAACCTGGCTTGCAGCTTCCCCTTACTCCACCGTCCCTTCAAGGCAGCTTCAGCCCCTAATCACAATGATCAGGGCTCTCCGACCAAAGAGCACAGACAATAGCTGTGGACACTTGCGATCTACGGTCAATCAGCGAGGAGGGCTCAATCCGGAAGCCCAACTAAGAGACTATATTTGACAGGATTCAGAAAGGATATGTTCCAAGATAAATTCCAAGGTGCAGCATGGAAATGTAAAACAAACCGTAGCAGAACAAAACCCTGCAACATTTTCAGTTCTGTAATCAAGTGCTAATGCATTCTAATGGGTTGCCTTCAGGTTTTAGAAGAATGATGTTCCCAGCTTAGCAATATATTTCTACCAAATTTGCAAATTGTGCTATGATGTGGAAAGGATGTAGAAAACATTCGAGTGTCTTTTAAATATTTATTTCTGGATCAATGGAGTTTACAGTCAGAACTAGGCTTAGTCTATATTAATAATTTTCATATGCAACTCATTTCTCAAGCTGCCTCAGAGAAGCAGAACAATTTTCCCTTTACAGGGAATAATGTAAGATTCCTAAAGGCAAATTAGCTAGAGGGAACATTCTTCATACGGTTTTATTTTGTTTACAAAGTTGAAATTAATCTTTTCTTTAGATCTAAAGTCGAAGTATGAATAAGAATTACATTGTAAATAAGTGACGCATCACATTTGATGTATATTTTAAGAAATAAAATTTTGACTATTACAATAATGTTAGAAGTAGCCAAAAGTTTCTAACCCCCTTTAAGCTTTATATAAACAATTACTTTATTCCACATTTTAATCCATTTCTAATGCAATGAAGTCTTAAGCAGATTTCCTGGCTTTATTTTATGATTATCTGCATTTACACTTTGCAGAAATAAGAAATATAAAAGAAATATAAAAGTTCTATTTGGAAATAAATTTAAACCTTCTGCAGTACAATGATTTGTATTCATATTTGTGTCCAAAGTACCAAGGCACTTCCAGGTTGAAAGAATCAATAGGTGATATCACCATTGCCCAGGGGATGTCCAGTTGGTGGTGTCCTTTCGTGTCCTCATCAATGGACCACCAAAGTAGTACCTATGTATCTGCTTATGTTTGCACACATTTGAATTGCCAGCAAGGCAGGAGCTGGAGTGAATGATGAGAGCTCACTCCAGAACACAGCAGCACGGGCTTGCAGATTGTCAATCCAGCGTTCTAACCACATGAGTTACTGCCCTGCCCTAGTATAGTGGTTGATCAAATGCAATATAGCAGTTCAATATAGTATTTTCAGATCATGGACATATGTATATTTAAATTCTGAAACATCTAAATATAAGGGTTGTTAAATATTTCATTTTTTTTTCACTTTTACTCTTCAAAATATCACCTTTACAGACATTTTTATTTATTATTTTTCAGGCTTTGCCTGTAAAAAAAGAATTCCCTGTAATGACTTCAAGAAGAATATTTATTGAAAGTGGAATGTGGCAAACTTGAAGATAATTTAACAGATTAGCGTTAAAATGGATAGAAACCCACTGCAGACATACTAACCTGTCACTCGATAAAATCTGCAAAATGCCAGAATTGAAACACTGTAAAAGATATTGGATGAATATGTAGGCTTCCCATCAGCTTCAATTTATTTGATTTGGCATAGGATTTCATTACATTTTATGCTATCCTTCACACAAAATTTTCTAAATGTTTTATGCAAAAATTATACAATTTGAGATTATTTCATGAAAACTGCTGTGATGTGATAGATTAATTATAGCATTATATATCCCTATATCTCTTTTGGGAGAAGCTTTCCAAAGATTACAGGAGGGGGATGCATAAAGTTTGAGGAAACAAAGAGAATGTTATCAATATTTGAAGAATAACCACATTAACTGTTTTTGATTAAAATTTAATTCTCAGCTAATTACATTTTGGTGCAAATGATGTTTTGAACTGATTTCATTAATTTTTCTGCAGCATAGTAACTCTTGCCAGCACCGAGAAACCATATATGCCCCTTGGCACCAATGTTCTATTTTCATAAGCAGAATCTATTTCTCCAATTTTCAGTTATCTGAAAAAACTGGCTAAGGACATATAATATGGATAAGGACTTATGTTAATAAGGACTTATGTTAAGTCCAGGAATAAAAGTAATAGATATAACATTTTGCTTCTATCAATTTATACTAAGTCATCACACACTGATTTAAAAAGTCTTAAAGGATTGTTGCATTTCTCTTTAGTTTACAAAGCATCTGTTTTGCTTCTTGATTGTCAGGGTTGAGCAAGACATAGCAAATGGATGCCAAATAGGAAAGTCCAGTCCTTTCAGTACTGTGTGAAATGTCCTGTATGTAGGCTTGATCTTTGATAGGTTAATTCCAGTGGTAATGTGAATTTTCTGTTCCCCTTTCAGCATCTTTTTTATTATTTCCTATATTGCCATCAAAAAAGTATCTGCCACAAAACCTTTAAAATAACTAGGGCTGCAGTATCTGAACCTTCAGTGGGTTCTTTATGATTTTGCCTTATAAGCTCTTTGGTGGGAAGTTGTGTCACCAACTGCCTTTGCTATTTTTTGTCCTGATTATGTCACCTTGGTTACTCACATGTAGCTCTCAGTGGAAACACAGAAAGATAATAACACCATCTTTCAGTTTCACATTTCAGATAAATTGGAATAAAAACACTGAGAAGACAACAATCAGTTGCAAATTAAAAAGTATGTTGAACTTTCTACATTTGCAGTTCACAACTTCCATGCAAATGGTTAGCATGCTTGGTTCATTTCCTACCTCTGCCCTTAACAGGAGATGGGATGTGTAGAATGACACTCCCATGTGACCACCTGTCTCTAAAAAGTGGTGTCCTCTGAAAAACTGTCCAACTTTTTACAAAGTCTGCACTACTATTTCTATTATTCTTCTCATCACTGCTTATCCCCCATCCCCTCCCACTTGTGACTGTATGACTATAACTTTGTCGCTTTTAATCCTTACGATTTATACTGACTGTTTCCTGGTATGATTTGATTGCTTATTGTACCCTATGACAATTATTAAGTGTTGCACCTATGATTCTTGACTCTTGATGAATGTATCTTTTCTTTTATGTACACTAAAAGCATTTGCACCAAGACAGATTCCTTGTGTGTCCAATCACACTTGGCCAATAAAGTATTCTATTCTGTTCTTTCTATTCTGTTCTGTTCTGTTCTGTTCTGTTCTGTTCTATTCCATTCTATTCTATTCTATTCTATTCTATTCTATTCTATTCTATAGCACAAAAATATTTATGACTGGGTATAGGATTACAGTATTATCCCGTTCCTGCTTAACCTAATATTGTAAACACATTTAAATCATACTCTGACCATTACATACTCTGACCATTACACACTACATGTATTTGATACTAATTCTCATATAACAAACAAGGTTTTAAAATGTATTTATTTATCATATTTAGGGACCATCTCCCCCACAGAGTGACTATATATGATTTTTTAAGTTAACAGATACATTTGTAAAGAAAAATGCATATATTTTATGTTGCATTGTTATGCAAAAAGAATTGATCACATAATAGGAATATATACATTCCAGTTTAGAAATAATTATCATTTAAATAAATGTCCAATATATGTCCTTGTAGTTGAAAGCACTGACCAATTGAACAGCCTGTTCTTTAGGTGTAAAATATGGACATTTTCAAAGCTTCTGCTATCTACTTACAATTTTTCAACAGATTTTTCAGACAGATTGTTCAAAAAGTAATGGTCGTCTAACATCCCTTAAAACAGTTTTGTGCAAATCTAAAATGTTTTGCACCCTCTCTCCAGTTTGCCTGCAATCCACAATTTGAGAAGACATTCTTCTTAATAACCATACTCTGAGCACTTTAGTGTTGAGTTTTCTCTTGTAAACCTTTTTAAGAAAAGGTTTTTAGTTGTATATTGCAGTTTGAGATTTAAAGGTGAAAATTTATCCTAGTATACCATATTACCTTGTAGGTCTTGAATCTAGTTCAGATATGACTACCAGACATCACTAACTTGTCAAAAAAATCAATAGCTAAATATTCATCTATCTTTCTTCCGCACTTCCAAGACTCTAAACAGGTAGAACAGAGGATAACTCTTTGTTCTGCCAGTATAGCATATTTCATCTTTTATATTTTAGTTGTAGTTGACCTATGAAGCAGTGGAAAGGTCAGCTTCGGAAAACGTGATATATTAAAACCTGGCAAATGAGACAAGACAAGTTGGTGATTCTTGTGACATGAATGCAGAAATTGTTTTCAGAAAGGAAAACATAATATTTCTTATATTTTTTGCAGACATATTTTTCAAGTTGAGAAGGCTTGCGGTTTTTAAAATCCAATTATTAGATGCCAACTGATTACACTGATATAACTAGTATTAACTTGAATTTAGAAATATGCCAAACCCTTGAACATCCAGCTAATTTTAATGATCCACAATGATAGTTATCCAGTACGGCAAGAGAAAATAGAGCAGAAGGTGAGGAGTGGTAGTTAAGGGTCTCTCAAATCTTTTCCTTCCCAGGCTCTATAAAAATTAATTTTAATGATATTCATATTAATTCTTCTGTCACTATAAACTTAATGTCTACTCAGCACATTCACTGTTGCTTTTTAACTACTGTACATAGTAAAACAGAAGCTTGGAAGAATGGCACAAGTTTTGCTTGATTTTATTTTTAAGGAAATCTAAGTTTAGGATAATTTTGTTGATGTTTAATGGTTAGCATAAATAATCATTAAACAATCTTAATAAATCATGAAAAAGGAGAGATGGGTGCATAACTTGTTCTCCAGAGGTATTGGAAGCACAGCTTAAGCCACAGTGCTTCTCAACCTTGCCAACTCTCAAGATGTATAGATTTCAACTGCCAACATTCCCCAGCTTGCATGCTGTTGAACTTACAGTTGCCAAATACTGGCTTACATCACACCTAACATTTGTTTCACCAATACATGGCCTTACAACAACAACAACAACAACAACAACAACATTTGTCCAGATGAAATGTACAAATTGATAAGATATATCATAGGCATTTTTCCCTTTTTGGCTAGCCAGCAAAAATTCCCCATCTACTGGTATTTTTCATGATGCAGAAACCACCCCATATTTAATCTGATGAGTGATGTGTGTTCTTTCTTCACTTTGCATTTTCTCCCAAGAAAATAAACCCATTTTCCTCTTTTGAAACCTACATGACTGCACTGCTGTAGGTCTGAAAAAATGAACTGCTATACTATGGAGATGTTCTGCTTTCCATGGAAGAAATTTCTTACCTTGTTGTCTACATCTTAGCATTTAGGCTTACTTTCAGCTGTCTTCACATAGATAGAATGTCCAGTAACCGGGTGTTTATTTCTACCCACAATCCTACTGTCTAGATGCACTTGTGTGATAGAAATTAAGAGTAACACTAATAAATTTACATCTACTTTGGTATGCAAGTCTGTTCCTACTCTGTCATAATTGCAGCCACTTATTAGTATTCAGGTTTATTGCTACATCTCATGATGCTTTCATAACTATATGTCTACATTTTTATAATCACTTCTAATATAGAAGATGCCTGGTTTTGTTGCAAACCCACTAGTCTCATTTAGGCAAAGTCTGTAAAATCCTTAATTGTGTGAAAAGTCGATTTCAAATTACTTTTTCTTTCAGCAAAAGAGTTCTGATTATATAGCGCTGGTAACTCCCTATTTAGAAGAACCCATTTATTTTGCTCAATATATGCAGTTAGAGGGAGTTATTCTACTCAGAAGGTACATAGCAAAACTATTCTATAATTCCTTCTTTTATGTATTTTCTCTGTTGAAAAGATGAGAAACATTTAGTGATGGTTCCAAAGGGAATAAGACTATGTCCAGTTCCTTATCCTCAGACACTAAATATTCAGAGAACAAGCCTGGGTGATTCACAACAAAATCCTTGCCTGAAGACATATTAATCACAAAGCAGAATCTCTTCTTGTGATCTAGTTGTCAATCTTGTTGTCATAGCTCATTTCTCTCTTTTTTGAGGAGAATTCTGAATATAGCTCTTTGATTATGACTGTATGCATGCTACTCAGTCACACTATGCAATTAGTAATTAAGACTCATTTAAATTCTTATTCTGTTGAGACTAATGCAAGTTGGGACACCCATCCATCTTAACAATCAATCAGTGTAATGACTCATGATACCTTGTGCCTGTTGCAATCTTTACTCAGTCCACTGACTCTACTGTGAAGTCATACTGCAGCTGTTGTCGAGGCCATTTAATATGAATGTCGCAGCTTATTTGGAAACTGCAGGATATGGACTGTCATTAATTAAGCAGTGTTAATTACATAACACACAATAGCAGGGCTCTTTTCTGAACAGAAACAGTTATGCATGGATATCTGTAGCAGTAGAAATTCACAACTATCATTTGTGTATTAATTTGTAAATACAATTTTACTGTAACATCTAGTCTTCATTTAAGGACCATGGAGAGGGCTTTGCCGACTGCAGTTTATTGTCTCAAAGAAAGCTGAATTCTGTGAACTACATAAATCATTTCGGTTTTTCATAATTCTCTGCAGAACATATGCTAGTGAACATTTCATTCACCTCACTGTCTGCTTGATATTCATCTCACATGAAGCACCCTCTTTAAATATCAACATAGCTCTTAAGACTAAACATTTCCAATTATAATATAGGTTTCTGTTCATTAAAAAAGACCTACAAGAACCTTGAAAGTATGAGAATATTTGGCAATAATCCTTACATTTGCTTATCACCAACTATTAGTGACATCCATCGTATAAGTCAAAATTAACGTAAGGGGAATATATTGAGGAGGTTCATCAAATCTCTTGGTAAAGATGTCCTCAAAATCTTCTTGAAAAGGACATGTTCATGTAGTGGTTTTTAGGCTGCAATATAAAAATAACTCACCACTTTCTTCTTCTGTGATGATGTTTTGGTTTTCCAATCTAGGCTACATTCCTATAAATTTCTGTCATCTCCCTTCCAAATATTAACCAAGTCCAAATCTCCTTATTTGCTGTGGGAAGGAAAATCAATCAATGCCTGATGTTTTTTGTTAGTTCAGATATTGCATCTCAAAGTTAATTTAAAGTTTACACTTTTCCAGGTGAGCTGATAAAGAGGCTTTATCTTCTTTTCCTTGTATAGCATATAGTCAGCATTCTATAGAGTAGCAATATTCCTCTCTTCATATTGTTTCTCTATTCAACTGTCTTGCTCAGTGGTCCCCAACCTTTTCTGTACCAGGGACCAGTTTCATGCAGAAACACTTTTTCAAGGACCGGCAAAATCAGTTCTTCCCTGATGGTAAAGGGCTTCTTTACTATTTCTTTACTAAAAACATATTTTTATATATATATTAATCACAAATATTCATTCTTTGCAGCCCAGTACAAAATGATCCATGGACTGGTACCAGTCTAGGGCCCGGTGGTTGGGGACCCCTGGTCTTTCTGTAAGCTTTCCCAGCCAAAGTTAGTACCTTACAATTGGAAAAATACAATACTTTTATGGAATTACTAGTATGTAATAGAATTTATAGCAGAAGTACCTCAAGTTTCAAATTATACTGGTGCAATATCCTATTCAAAATTATCTCATAATCGCATGTATCCATTATACAAAAAATAGCATACTTTATGTAGTTATTATCTAGATTTTTTTACAAATGTCCTTGAAGAGGGACTGTCATTTGAAACAAATTCTTGTACTTCTTGTACTTTAAATTGTTATCCCTTTGGTGCTCTGTAATACTTTTTTGTTCATTGCCCATTACACATTTTAGAATATATGAAATAAGACTTTCCATGTCCTGATTAAAAAAAACGTGTTGCAAATTCTGAAAACTGGATAATACTGAGCCATTCACATGTATTCACTCTACCATGACATACCTCTGTATGCCTGTCACATCTGGTAGATAGAAGGCAAAAAAAAAAATGACCTGGAAGTGTGACCTGAATAACAGCTACAGAGATAAAGAGAGCAACTCCTTTGAACACTGACATTGTGTTCCTATCTATTCCCAAACCTAATTCTCTGAAGATAGTTACTGAAAATGTTATTGATACCAACTGCTGTTTCTCTAGATTGTTCTTGTTCATAGACTTGACCACATCAAGACATTCCCTTTAAAAGAAATATATTTTTCAAAAGCTGAATTGTTGAAAATGACTCAGCTCTCTTATGTTGTCAAAACTTCCAAATTTCCTCACTGTTTCTTATGAATAGAAATGAATTCATTTTTCCAGCAAGTCTAAGGTACAACAAATTGCAAATTCATAGTTACAGATGTTATTCAGTCATAAGTTCCTTGATGGAGGGTGCTTCAGCACTGGGATGATAGTGGAGCATTTGAAGCAAGAAGGAATACAGCACATCTCTAATGATTTATTAAAAATAATGGTGAAGATGGGGGCCAGTTGGTCAGCACAAGCTTGTTCAAATATGGATTCTGCCAGTAACAGATTTGGTTTTTTTGCCCTTCAAACAATAAAAATAATTTAAAACAAATACTTCAAAAAGTTTTAAAGTGAAAAGCAGAAGTAGAAGTAGAAAAGATGACATCTCATCAGAATCATTTATTTATTTAATTTATTTAAAGCACTTATATAGCCATCCATCTTATATCAAACTCCGGCAGCTCCTAATAAACAAACAAAACAATATCAATAATAAAAGTGACCAACAACAACAATAATAATGCAGAATAGAAGAGAAAAAACAAAGAACAAATACAGTAGAAATAGAACAAGTGTAGCAAAGAAAGTAAACGTAGTATCAATAGTAATAGGCATCTTGCAATTCCAAAATAATTGGAGCTCCTCTTGAATAATATCTTTAATATTATCAACATCTGGCTATCCCAGGCTGTTGGGAAGGTCTTGATAGGTGGAAAAGCATGGCAAATCCAATCTGAACATCTGGCCAACTTTGCAACAAATCAAAACAACATAATACATAAACATAATACAGCCATACATATTAAAAAGTTAAAGGCACCAAAGTTAAAGTTCTGACATGCAGTCTCTTGGAGGGAAAGTCAAATTTTTTCAGAAGGATTGGAGGCTAGTGATCTGGTAACTATAGGGGGAAGAGTGTTGCCTAGGGCAGAGACTTCTATTGAAAAGACATGTTTCTTAGATTCCATAAGATGGCAATGTAAATTAAACATTGCCCATCCCTAGCTATGAGGAAGTAGGGGAACCACTGCAGCCCAGTGCCTCCCATTCCTAATCACCAAAACTGGTCCAGAAGGATATAGTGGTCAATGGAATTGACAGCTGCTGAGAAGTCCCGGAAAACCAAAATGGATACACCATCCCATCCCAAGTCTTCCAAAGGTTGCCAACAAGTGTGATCAATGCCATTGAACCCGTTTAATGTAAACCCAGACTAAAGGACCCAAATAATCTGCTTCATCCAGGACCTTTTGCAGCTGTGCACCAACCACTTGCTCAATAATTTTCTTAAAAGTGGAACATTGGAGACTGAGAAAGTTATCTAACACTGTTGAGTTCAAGAATGGTCTCTTGTACCATTGCCTCCTCTACCACTTGGACCCAACCACATGCCACCTCCCTGGAAGCCTTAACCAACCAGAAAGGGCATGGATCAAGAATTCAGGTTGTTGAGCTCCAAGCCCCAAGGACCCTGTCCAATTTCTTCAACAGACTTAGTTCAAACTCCTAGATAACAAGGCATAGATGTGTCTCCATCACCTCCAAAGTATCTTCCCAGTTAGAATCCAACTTCTAGTGGTGTCATTGGTGTAATTAGATTAATCAAGGAATCATCAAGAGGAAAACAACACTCTCATGAAAATTGGCAAGATAATTGTATATAAATAGGCAGGCAGTCCCTACTCATTCTTACTGATGATGTTATCTAGTTGTGTATTGAAACATCTGCAAGCAAACAATTAAGCCCAGATTGTGCCAAGTATGGTTTAGTGCTCAAATAAAACTTAAGGTTACATTTTGTTCCAAATTCACTTTTCTCTGAGAACACAGATAAATGTGTTTCTTTGCCTTTTGATAGGATTAACATATATTTTTCCAAGCTCAAAACAGGGGAGAGATTCAGTACTTATTAGGCTAAATTCTTCAATTCAGTGCAAACATTAACATTAACATCCAGTCCGGCATTTTTCAAGTGGAATAGATCGTGTAGATTGCTCACAGAACAAGCTGTTGAAAGGTATTTGAAATTCCTATTTTACAGAAGCTTTATTGTTCTAATATCATTGATTTCCCCTATTTCTCATGTAGACAATTCTATTATATCTGGGGACATGTGTAGTTCTTAAACAATCAGGAAAATAGGAGTTTCAGTGAGAACTGAAAGATAGACAGTGAAAAACAGACATACTAAAAAAAAATCAAGCGTTGATTAGAGGTGCTGCATCTTGGATAGAAGCTAGAAATGCAATGTGATCTGAAAGAATCTAAATGAGGCTTTCCCTTCTTTTAAATCAATGGCCCCAACCTTTCTGGAATCAGGGACCAGTTTCAGAAGAAATATTGCTTTCCACTGACCGGTAGGGGGAGAGGGTGGTTTCACACACAAGCTAGATTCTGTGCATGCACAAATGAAGCTTTGTTCACTCGCTTGCCCACCATTTGTGTGGCCCAGTTCCTAACAGGCAATGATCGGTACCAATCTGCAATCCATGTTCTAGATCAGGGGTGTCAAACTCATGGTGTCATGGCGTCATCACATGAAGTATTGGGACTTTTTTCTTTTCACAAAACAGGGCAGGGGCAGGGCTAGCATGTGATGCATCTGGACTGAAGGCCATGAGTTTGTGTTATGGTTAGCTGGCAGCAGGTGCGGATGGCTGAGAAGAGTGAGGACTCAGATGAGGGGCCAGGACTATTAGGGAGTGGACTGCTACCTTCAGAGATTGGCTGGCAGCAGTGATGAGGAGGTTCCCAAGGAGCCTGTGCCAAGTGCGCATGTATGCAGGCTTTCTTGGAGGAAAGAGCAGCTACAACAGCATGGGCAACTCAGGAGTAAGGCTGCAAGGTAATGGCCCCTCCTTCAAGAAGATAAAAGCCAGTTGTGGATGAACGTACTTTGCAGAAGGCAAAGACGTTTTGAAACTCCAGTCTCGTGGACATTCCAGTATCCTGAGTTTGAAGATTTGAAGATTCTTATATTGCAAATTATTTCTTGTCTGTTATCTTTTGGCAAGTCTTGCACACTTTGGCAAGGCTTGTGCTTATCCCAGGTAATTATTTTGCAAAAGCATTACAAGGTTTCTGTTTTATTGGGATTGTGTTTGATTTGTTGGAAAAGGGCGTGGGTCAGAACAGTTTGACATCTCTGCTCGAGATGAAGCCAAGCATTCTATGAGCACAACCTCTCAGCTAATGCATTTGTTCAGAGGCAAATGAGGCATGGCATAGCCTGCCATGTGAGTTGAGCTCAAAAGGTTTCAGAACCTTTTTACCAATCCTCAGTTTGGGGCAAGTGACCTGCTCTTTCCTTTCTGAGCCCAAGTTCTGTTTGTTATTTGGATTGGTGGACATAATTCTCCATTTCCCATTAATCTGCCAATAATCTTTTTGTTCAAAAATAAATAACAATAAAATTCTCTCAGAAATTCCAATAATCCCATCAGCCTTTAGACTAAAGCATCATTAGTGAGCACTAAGATCAGACAGCAACAACAAAGGCAAATACAATTATTTTTCTAATCTAGCTAGATTAGGAAAAAAGCGTCTTCATGAAGAACATTTGTAGGTGACAAAGGCATAAGAAATGTGAAGTTTTGGGTGGACATTTCATTTAAATATGCCATAAATTATTACAATGAAAGTAAGATGGAGACCAATTGTAACTTCAGATGACAAGGCAGAGTTCTGATAGCTAAAAACTATGCTTTGTCATATGACAAAAAGTTGGTGTCTCTTCAAGAGAAGCATGTAAATTTTATTAGCCATGGCATTGTGGTCATCAATGGTTATACATTAGAATAATTGTCATTATGAAAAGCATGCAGTAATCAAAATGACAATCGTCCTCCATTTTGTCAGCTTTATTGTGCTGGATTTTTTCCCACCTTTTCTTCAACTGATGTCACTGCTTAACATTTTATTTTATCTATTAATTTATTAAAATTGTCTCTATTTCACTAATGTGAAATTTTCAGGACAGATGAGAATCTTGAATAACAGCCAAATGCAAATAGCCAACCAAAGATAAGAGAACTGCATCACCAAAAATCTAAGATGAATCTAAGGACAATGGAAGAGATGCATATTATTCCTTCGTAGTCAAATAGGCTAGGAGAGAAAATGATACACGTCTCTGGGAAATCTCAACTCACAAAGTAAGGATAATGGATTAAAAGACTTTGCTACCTATCACCGGGATTGATCTTCATACCTGCTTTTTATTATCTCATTTTAAAAAAAATTGTGGAGCCAAATTATAAGAGATTATGGTCACCATCCTAAAAATGCTCAGCACAGTATAAATTGAGCTAATGATCTGATCTGGCATCAGTGATCAGGCCTGTTTTATGTTAAGCTGCTTCTTCATGTTGTACACATTGAGCCAATTATGATGTTATAGATGCAAATCATGGCTTAGTACACCAAGTGATTGGAATATACTCTGTGTGTGCACTTATGCAGGTAAAAAACATAAAAGTGAACTGTTGATTAAGCTTGACCTAGATTTTATTAATGCCAAAAGAAGCACCTCTTTTTATGCAGTTGTTTTATCTTCACTGCCAACATCAGCCTGTTATTTTCAGCCAGATTCATTATGTAAACTCAGCTTCTTATTGTGTTGTTGACTACTAAGGAATTGTGTATCCTGAATTTACATGAATGCATCCAAACTCTTCTATACAGGAAAAAAAATTAAAATTGAATAATGCCCTGGGTTGTTATGAAACAAACACAAACTAGAAAACAAGGAGTTTCATTTTAGACTGCAGCCACTATGGAAGCACACATAATGCAATTGCTGGTCTTATTTAGCTGGGAAAATGTGCTAAAGAAGTCAAATATAACACCCCAAAGTTTTAGGTGACATGATTTGCTTTCTTAGAAGTTATCTAAGTTTTAATGGGACTTAGCCACTATAATGAAAATGAGGCCTAGTCCATGAAAGTCTCTAAATGCTCACTTTTAAGTGAAAAGAACAGCATAGGTGTTGGGGCATTAAATGGATCCCCAATGTTAACAGTTGTCCATTCTTGACTATTCAGCCATAAGGCTAATGGACAATAAAAACAAATTTTCATTATATGTTATCTCTCCCCACCCTGTTCATATGGGCCCCAAACCTTAAGACCTGGCTCTTCCTGTTGCAGTATCTAAAAGTTACTCCTGAGCATAGTCACGTAGCAGAAAATGAGTCATACCTGAAAAAAGGCTGAAGGCAACAAAACACTCCATATTAGGCAAAAGAGCTGGCAAGAACAAATAAGCTCAATAAACTCCTTCTCTCTAAGTTAGGTGAACTTACTCAATTAAAAGAGAACATGACCAGTCCTCTGGGCGCTCTCATCAAGAAGATTCATTGTGTCCGTTGTTGGTTCTTCTTAATCGATGCGAGGTCCCGGTCACCTAGGCGGATGTGGTCGAAACTCTTGCCAGTTCCGCCGGGTGATCTCTTCCCCTGCGGTGTCTAACAAGCTTCACAACTGGTGAACCCCGACGTGATTCTTGTCCAGAGGATACGTCGACCGATTCCTATACTACGCACCGGAAGGCAAGCGCTTCGTAAGTATATGGGCTCCTCAAAATCCAAAGTTCTCCTCCAAACATGTGGAGGAACTTTCTTCTATAGTTTGGGAAAGCTAACAACGTGCAAAGGTTAACGGCACAACTATATATCCTCTATCGAAGAGACAAATTTCTCCATTTTCTCCTATACTTCAAAAAAATTGCCCCGCTTATCTGAAGAAGGCACTCTCAAGTCTTCGTACATGGACACGTATTGGCAACTGGCTCCCATAATCCCCCAGGCTCTCCAGACATGTTTGTGTACGTGGCAAGCCCTAATGACTGCCATAACGAACGATGTTTCAAATTCAAATAATCCACACCGGAACAATCCTGAAGATACATCGTCTTTCCAAAATGACAGTTTCAAATTCTGTTCCCTTAATACCTCTTCTAGACCCCTCTTCTCTATATCCTTCGCTAGCATCTTTAATTGTCCACCCCCCTATCAATTGATTAACACAAACCGTTCACTAATTTCTTTGACGAGCCATTTAAAAACACCCTGAACAAAACTAATTCGACAGACCTCCTATTATGAATTCCTTTAAAAGGCAGTACAAACTGGGAAGGTTTCGGGAAGACCTTCCTGTTTTCCTATGGTTTACACACTCCGGCGGGGGCTAACGCTCCTTTCCTCATTACGTTCCAATGGAATGGGACACATTGAAGGAACTGAAAACTGCCACTTGTTAAATACGGTCTTCAGTCACCATATGTCCGTACACTTATGGAAAATATGGCAAACTAATTACCGTATCTTATTTCTGAATGGCAAGCTATGGCTAATATGTTACTCACTTCCTCACAATTGGCTTCATGGCATAATGATTATAGAATAGCCATCCAAGCCGCCGCGGCTGGTTGGTTAACCATAAATGTAACAATGGACCATCTATTATGCCAAAATACTATAATTACTCCTCAGCAAGAAATTACAATTGGCATTCAAGGATACAATTTAATGAAAAAATGCTGCTTTGAATGCTTTCCGCCGCATACCCGATTCTTCGCAACCTACTTTGTCCTTTGCGAAGATTCTTCAGGGACCTTCTGAGCCCTACTCTACCTTTATAGACGAGACTGTCTGATGCCATTAACAGACAAATTGACAATCCCCTTGCACAGGCTGAATTACTAATAAAATTAGCAGTCTCCTAACGCTAACGGCAGACTGTCAGGCGGTACTAAAACCGCTGCAATCAATACAACAAACTCTGGCAGATATATCAGAGCCTGTCAAGATGTTGGCACGGAAGCACATCGTGGCCCGTTCTAAACGCTTCTGCCCTTGCTTCTGCGCTATCCTCTAACCTTCCCTATGACTGTGCCTCGTCAAGGAAACTGTTATAATTGTGGAAAACCGGGTCATTTTAAAAGTCAATGCAGGGCTCGGGAGGGGGAAATGCTCCAAAAAGAAAAACCTTTGCCCAAACCACAAAGCCTAAAACCATATGTCCAAGGTGCCTAAGGGCTATCAACTGGGTGAGCCAATGCCGATCCAATCCTCAGCAGGGACAGGCTTCGGAAAACTAGTTGCGGGGTTGGCAACTAGCCCCGACAATAAGGTTGCAAATCGGAATGCATTCCCTGCTGAATTATCAGAAGATGTAGTTTAATGAGGACATAGGGCAGTCATTACTCTCCCCCTCACTATAACTACACAACACCCTATTGCATCTGACTGTCCTGCTTTGCTGATCCCCACCTCCGCCTCTGATTATAGAAGGAGTAATAGCCGCTTCCTTTTCTTTACAATGTCTACTCTATAAATTGTTTGTCCATGGCAGTAATGGAGATCGCCCCTTTTTCTAAAAAGGGCATGATTGTAGCTTACCTTTATACTTCTTTTGCATTCCTCTGATTCCCTTTCCTTTATGGCTTTGCAATGACCTGTACAGACCTCGAAGCCTTTTACTCACAGTTTATTCCCAACAAACAATCCTTTTCAGGCCTCGTTGACACGGGGTGCTGACCGCTTCTGTTATTTCTGCCTCTGAATGGCCCCGAAGTGGCCGCTTCGAACCCTTCGCCGGGTTCACGGTGTGGGAGGAGCTCAAAAAGCCGCTCAGGTCAGCTCTAACTGGTTGTCTGCTTCTATTGCTGGGGTTTCTAACTATCACGCACATAAAACCCTATGTGCTTCCGCTGTCCTTTAACCTGTGGGGACGGGATCTCCTATCGCAATTGCAAGCTACCATTTCCTCTTTTCCTGACAATTTTCCTTATGCCTCCATACGCTACTCGCTATCTTGACAAACCTCTGTTCCTGTCTGGTTGATAAAATGGCCTCTCCGTCTAGAAAAATTAAATGCCCTAAAAGAATTTGATCCATGCTCAAAATTGCTGGACATATTGAGCCGTCCACAAGCCCCTATAAATAACACTGGTTTTCGTGATAAAGAAAAATTACGGCGTAATGGCGCCTATTACAAGGATTTACGTGCCATAAATTCCATTATAAAACCAATGGGGGCTTGCAATTGTGGACTACCTAACCCAATCTCAATACCTTCGATTAATGATCTAGTGATAATAGATTTAAAAAGACTGTTTCTTCTCTATCCCACCCTTCAAAAAACAGAACAGGCAAATATTGTCATTTACTATACGTGAATTATAACAATTCTCACCCACCCAACGGTATCAATCGGAAAGTGCTACCCCAAGGGCATGCTTAATTCACCAACTATGTGTCAGGCCTATGTTAAAGAGGCATTACAACCTTATAGAGCACCTTATCCCAACATCTCGTATATCATTACATGGATGAATATATTGATAGCAACCGCGGGTGAGAAGGGCGTTATACAAGAGCAGGCCTACCCCAGTTGACAGCTATATTACAGGCGGCAGGACTTTACATAGCACCTGAAAATACAGCGCAAATATCCATTCACATATCTAGGTCAATAAGCTTTTACAGGCTGCCTCTACTCCCGCGCTGATGCCTATATTGTCATTACCATCTCTAACCCCACATTAGTAGCAGCTTCAGCAAATATCTTGGTACTCTCACTGGGCGCAGGACCAATCTTTCTGTTACAACTGCTCAGCTTCTCTCCGCTCTTTAATGCTCTACAGGTCTAAAACATCCTTCTGATTAAAGTACTTTTCTCTCCAAGGATCATAAGGATGTCCCTGCAATTGGTTAACAGGACATTAACTCATCTATGGGTGGATCGAGTATCAATCACACCGCTATCCCTTGCTCACTTTAAACACTCTCGCAATGCTCACTACGGTAATTTATTACAAAATCCCACCTCTCGCCAAAGAAATCCCTGCACATATAGAATGGTTACAGTTTACCCCATAACTCTCCGTGTCACCATCTCTACCCGCCACAAACAAATGTGACAGATTATACCAAAAGGGACGGACACAGGGCAAACTCTAATGGATATGTGACATAGACACCGTTATATGTTCCCATGAAATTAACTCAATGGGAGCCACTATAATCAGTCATCTGCCATCATACAGGATGCCCTGGCTGATTGGGTAGGACATACGTTCGTGTCCCTCCCCTCTGATCCTAGGCTTCAACTCCATAAAGTCATCACTATATCTTCAGTAGTCCCCACATACTCAGTCGACCCCCATTGCCTGCGCTGCCCTCACGGTTTTTAGCAGACGGGTCCAAAACCCATGGGGCGATGTACATGGACATATCTTAACACCTGGCATAAAAGGCCTAACTTTTCCACAAACCCCGCACAAAAGGCGGAATTGCCGCATTGCAATATGGCCCTTGCCCTGTTTCCACACCAATCAATAATGTGATCCTCGATAGTCTAATTGTTACTCAGCTGGTTATAATATCTTTGAAGCAATATATATCCCGCTGCTACTCCGCATGATCTGTATGATTTACTAAGTGATCTACAGGTCCTGCTGAATAAACGCAAATGCCCCCTCTTTTTGGCCCATATACGAAGTCACCAAAACCTACCTGGGTTCTTATCAGAAGGCAATCAAAGAGCCGATGAAGCGTGTACTCATGCCCAATTACTATTAAAGCACCTATGCCTATTGCACTCACAGCTTCTCAGAGCCATGAATATTTTCATCAAAACAAAAGGGCCCTTGTAAAACAATTTGGAATTACCATGGCTGAAGCAACAGCCATTATTCAACAATGCCTACTTGTAGCAAGCAGAGTAAAGGCTTAGCTCAAGTACCAACCCCAGAGGGATTCAAGCATGTGAAACCTGGCAAATGGATGTTACTCAATTTATCCCATTTGCACCTTGGAAATATTGCATGTATCGGTGGATATTTTCGGGTTTTATTATGGCAACTCCACAAAGAGGTGAATCCACCAAACATGTAATTAATCATTGTATTCGAACCTTTACAGTGCTGGATGTCCACACACGCTAAAAACAGACAATGGGCCAGCTTTATATTAGCACCGCCTTTGCGGAATTTTGCCATAAGTGGTCCATTGTTCACAAATTTGGTATACCATTTAATAGTCAAGGGCAAGCTATCGTTGAAAGAGCTAACCAAACCCTGAAGTTAGCTCTTCAGAGGTATATGGGGTCAAATGGCCCCCAAGGCCCCCCAACTCCCAGCACTGCAAAACATTCTCAACGTATGCCTATATACGTTGAATTCTATACATCTCCTGAACCCACCTGGAACCTCCTTCACCCAGCATCTCGACATTTTTCAAAACTCCTGTTCCCACTTCCAGACCCCTTGTTTATTACAGGCATCTACCAGATCCTGCTTGGAAAGGACCAGCAGAGCTTATAACATGGGGTCGAGGCTACGCCGCTATCCAATTGCCTGATAAAGTTTTGTGAATTCCAGCACGCTGCGTTCGTCCTTTCATCCATCTACCCAAAGACAAACGCAATGACGCATCTGATTGTCAAACCAGATACTGTTATCCTTGTTTGGTTTTTTGGCGGCACATAATATCAACCCACACCGCGCCCTATCAATATGCTGGACGGTAAAGACGCACAGGGTGAATTATTAACTCAACTTTGCAATATGACTCGTTTAGACCTATTTTTCCGCGCAGCTGTAGTTTGATTTTGTGGGAAATGCTTCATGGTGTTATTCCTTATAAAGACTTTATTAATTCTGCTTCCCGACCTCCCCAACCCTATCCCTCATCATGTATATAATTGCATTTTTACTTCTGTCCTGGACACTCTCAAACAGCAGATGATAAATATAAATGTGGGGGGCGTCGCGGACACATTCTGTAAAAATTGGGGATGTGAAACGACCGGTTATATGTCATGGACTCCACACAAGCCTGATACCTACATCTCCATCGGAAGATCTACCACCAGAAAAAAATGCGATTTTGGACAGACATCTTCCGGAACACTCGGTGTAAATATACATCACTATACACTTTTCTACTCAAGGACAAGGACTCTCCCTTATGGGATCAAGGCATGAAATGGGGGACGGATGTATGATCCTTCAGGTATGATTTATGGCAATGTTATTTTATACCAAAGACATGTGACCCTACCATCTACTAACCCTATAGGACCTAATCTAATATCAAATCTTCCTTTCTACAACCCGTTAAGCAATCCTAACTAACCCGCTTCTCTCTCCTTAATCTCTTCATCATATTGCCTTTTTGAACGCCACCTGGGTTTGGTAACAGCTAATATATCCTAGTCATGACGTAAATCATTACTACTAGCAAACCCTTGTTGGTCTCTCAATATCTTCCAACTCCACCCTTTTACGAGCACGGTAGCCTGCATCTAGAAGGTCTTTTTTCAAACACTAAACCACCGATCGTCAATAGTTAGATGGAAGAAACGTCTTACCCAATTTACTCACGTATGTACCCTCTGTCATGTTGTCCATGTGATTGGTAATCCCTCAATCCCGTTGGATATAGTATTTTTTCTTAAGCTGATTACTTGGTAAAGGATAGCACTCAGAGTTGGAGGTCCCAGTATTGTCTACATGGTTCTACTCACTGATAGATGCGACGAGTCTACTAGGCAAATGGATGAAGTAGCAACTGGAGGACAATATATATTCTTGGTCTAAAACACTTCTTTTGGGAGAACATTAGATTGAATCGATTCTGAAATGGTGCATTATTTATTGGGGTGTTGCGGATAGTGTTGACACTTTCTAATTGGTGATAGTTCCACAGGACTGTCTACCGCCATGTGTATCCGGAGAATGTACTTATAACAACAACAAAGGCCTTTTGCCATTACAAGTAATGGTTGTTACTCAAATAATTGAATATATATAAAGGATCCCCGAATTTGGATCATCGCCTTCTAGAAACCGAAATATGCTTCTTAGAGCCAAGAGGGAAATTGTAACTGGCTCTTAACATTATCGGTTTTGCTAGGTTTTGGGAACATAGGAGCTGGCACAGGCATAAGGCCTGCTGCATTCAATAATACCAATAAATAAGTAGACACTCCAGACTGAATAGATGAAGACTTAAAAAACTTAAAGGAAGTTTTCCATCTAAGCCATGGCAGGATATCACTCACTTCCCTAGCTGAAGTTATGCACTACAAAATTAGAAGAGGCCTTGAACTGTTATTTTCTAAATAAGGAGGCCTATGTGCAGCTTAAGAGAGGAACTTGTTGTTTCTATGACCGATTCATCTGGAGTAGTCCACAGATTCCTTAAATAAATTAAGGGAACGACTGAAGAATAGCGAGATATAGGAACGGCAACAGTCAATGGATGGTATCCAAAACCGATGTTTCAAATATCACCATGGTTAACTACACTTGCTTTCCTGCACTTATAGAGACCGCACTCAATTTGCTAATATTACTGTGTACTATTGGACCTTGCATGCTTTGCAAAAATACTTAACTTTTGTCGTAATCGGACTATATAGCATGAATGAAGTCAATGCACCAGATACTGTCACACCATAGATCAATAGCTTACATGCCCAATTATGGAAAAAACAGGCCTTGTTTATCAATTTTCTGAATAGTGACTATGAGAGAACCTGGATACCATGAAAGAAGATATGAATCTCTCTTTATGGACTTGGGGAGCGATGGGATCGATAGGGACGGTACCGCTCGCAAATTAGTAAGAATTCTATCATAACATAAATAAAAACAGAGCGAGATGTTGCAGTATCTAAAAGTTACTCATGAGCATAGTCAACGTCAGCAGAAAATTGAAAGTCATACCTGAAAAAGGCTGAAGGCAACAAACAACTCCATATTAGGCAAAAAGAGCTGCAAGACGGAAATAAGCTCAATAAACATCCTTATCTCTAAGATTAGGTGACTACTCATACAGAGGAACGTGCCAGTCTCTCTGGGCGGCTCTCAATCAAGAAGGATTCCATTGTGTCCGGTGTGGTTTCTTCTTAATCGATGGAGGTCGCGTGTCAACCTAGGCGGGTGGTCGAAACTCTGCCAGTTCCCGCCGGGTGATCTCTTCCACTGCGGTGTCTAACAAACTTCACATCTTCCCACAGCAATTAGGGGATGGCTGAGTTTGTTTTTAGATAGTTTTATTTTTTATTTATTTATTGTGCGTTTATGTTGTATGCTGTCCAGTCACACTACCTGAGTTGGCCAGCCTTATAATTCTTGAAACAATCAAACAACTTAAAATGTGCAAAGAAACATTCTAAAGTACAAGATGTTCCAATTGTAATTCAATATATTGTAACTGTACATACAAATATTGAAGAATGCTGAGCTGAAACACTTCAAGTGTTTTTCTTACTGCATAATAGGCTCAAAGAATTGAATTTTGTCACCCCTTATACCCCTGTGTAACTGATTGAAGTTGTAACTGATAGAACCAAAATGTCATCCAGACTATAATACGCAGGACAAATGAATATTACAGAACAATGGAAGAGCCTTAACTGGTGTCTCAATGATCCTGAAGGCCTTTGTGAAAGTCAGAATCATCTCATGGTGGAGTCCTTCAAGGCTTCAGATTTATTATCTTTGAACAAGGAGAATCTTGGCAGTAGCTTTGATCTTAAAATCCAAGGCTGCAAAGCAGTAACAGCTGCTTACATCACAGCTACTCATGTCAATTGCAATAAAATCCGAGATCCTGTAACTTAGCTAACATTAGAATGTTTTGTTCTTTTCAAAATGTCCTAAGTCTTCTTGTCTTGTGATTTATTTTGAGATTATCTCAGATAAAGAATGGGTATGTTCTGTATATTTGTTCCCAGTCTGCACTTTGGAATGCCATCAATATCACTGTTAGATGCAATTAGCACCACCTAAGTAGTGTTCTGGGTATTGGAGATCATGAAATTATCCCATCAAAGTCTGTGTTGGGCTAGTTTCAACTAAACTCTGAATCTGACTGTGAGGAGGAGAGCTAGCAAATTTAAAAATGTCTCCTCTCGAAGCAAGGGCTGAAATAAAAATCCTTTATCAGTTTCATGCACACATTTGAGTGTGATTTATTATTCCTTTGTAAGTGGAATATTGCCCATCTAGTAAACAGTATCAACCTTTTAAAGACAATAGTGGAAATTCTAGTTCTTCATTCCCAGCCCTTATGTATGATGTGACATTAGTACTATTGCTTCTTAGCCTATGGGATTCATTTACATTCATATGAAAGGAAATAATTGCAAACATTCAGTTCTAAGACAGGCTGTTGTACCTGTTACAATTTAGTTTGGCCTTATATTTAATTCTAGTCCATTTTTTTCACTGTGTTATTTGACTTTTATTACTGGAGCTTGCAGATCTGTTGAATTTTTAATTGTCAAAGTAGTGTCATCAATATAGTTATCCATGTTTCTTTTTCCTATTTTAAAATTACATATCTTCTTCCCATCCATCTCCCCTTAATATACATTCAGCATACAGTTTGAATTAATAAGAGTATATAGTCTTGTCTCACTTGTCCACACTATGGCTTCCTGACGCATATATACATTTTGCCTAAGGGCAATGAGATATGAGCCATGGTGGCGCAGTGGTTAGAGTGCAGGCTACTTTTGCTGACTACCAGCAGAATAATTTGGCAGTTCAACTCTCACCAGGTCAAGGTTGACTCAGCCCTCCATTCTTTTGGGGTTGGTAAAATAAAGATGCAGGGTGTTCGAGGCAATATGCTGATTCTGTAAACTGCTTAGAGAGGGCTGTAAAGCACAGTGAAGCGGTATATAAGTCTAAGTGCTATTGCTATTCTGGAACAATTACTGGAATTGCCCAGGTGTTAACTGCCTTGATGGTATTCCCCCCAGTTTTTGTATCCCTTTCTATCCTTCACTTCATTGTGCTTGATGTTGTCAGCTTGAAGGATATCAGGTAGCTGTAGTGATCGTTTTCATTCAGACTCTGTTATTTCCATAGGGCATTTTGATCTTTTAATTTTCATTATTATTACCAATATTATTATTGTAATGTCAAACCACTTCCTATATTTTATCAAGTGAACTAAATGAAAATGTCCATGTAATCACAAAGGATGGACTTGATTCAAGGGAATTTTTACCTTTCCAAATGAACATGGCTATCAGCTTCAAAATACTTTTTTTTTTTTCATGAATAGCAACTTTGAAAAAAGGTGTCACTACTTTAGCTAAAAGGAAATGACAACATAATCCCTAATGTACACCTTTAAAATGTCTGTTTACAGTATTCCCTAGATAGGAATTTCTAGCTCTCTTCCAGCATGAAATAAGTACTGATAATTATCCCATTACCAGCATCTTACTTGGTGAATGCTTCCTATGTTATTTCTAGCTTTGATTTCTAGAAGGTGACTATCCTGGATAACAGTCTGGTTCCGTTGGAGAACTGTCACCTAACACAGACAGACTAATTATAGTAGAGATTAAATTGCTTTATCTTGAGATAAGAAAAGGAAAGGAGAATTTGAACTTAAGTTATCCACTTAGGTCAAACCAAACTATTAAATAAAGTCTTTCTCCACCATTTTTCCCTAAGACGTAGTACCAGTTTTCATTTTATTGGCAAATTTCATTACCACACCTGTTTAAAACTGTTAAAACAGTTTTCAAAAGCAAAGAAAATATACAAAGCTAATAACCAAGTTTTTTTTCCTTTTGAAGATGAAGATGTTTATTAAAAGTATCTTTAGTTTATGATAAAAACTACAATACTGAGTCCTTGTAATACAACATACAGTAGTTATAAATCAGAAGATCATCTAAAAATAGTTTTAGCAGCAGATTAGACACATGACCTGCAGTGCCCTATAAAAATAACAAATTGGCCAGATCAACTCTATTGATCAGGAGGCAAGTGCTTCAGCTTCTGTGTTTTTCTGGGCATGCTGCAAATCAGTGTAGAGGTAGAACAGTTGGTGGCTCCAGAAGGGATACTTGCATGTATCTGTAAAGAAGGAAGCCACTTATTATTGATCCCAGGTTGAATATGACAGTCTCTAAGTTCCAGTGCTCTAGACCAATGGTTTGATCGCTGAAACCAGGGTTGTACAAGACATCACTTTCCTTCTCTGGAATGTGCATCACTTTCCTTCTCTGGAATGTGCATCAGACCATTCATAAACAGAATACAGCACTTGTATGAATCGCTTCTAAAGCAGCTGCATCTTTTCCAGGCACAAACACAATCCCAGGAAAACACATATTTAATTGCAGAATTCCACACAGGAATAAATGTTGGAAGATCTATGTTTCTGATCTGCAGGTATTCTGCCATTCCCAAATTATATTCTGTCTGCAAGAGTTAGGCATCTTTGGAACTGATGCTTATTATATTGCTTTATGATATTTGTCTAATACTTAAAATGATGCTGTATTTTGAATATATATCACTTAGGAGAATACTCAAGGAAGAAATGAGAGTAATTTTTCAGATTCCTATAATTAATTTCAAAGTATATGAACATCAGTAACTAATGCATCTCAAAGGTGTATTCAATAAGTATATAGTGGGGGAACTTTATTACCTTGAATAAGTAGAAGTTTCCTATCAACAGAAAGACAATGAGTTTAGCAAAATAAAAATCCACACATGTGAATCTGTAACCCATATACTGTGTGGAATGGATACATGCTGTCTGCTCAGTGTTATCAGTCTGAATAAATGCAAGCAACCTAAGAATTCCAATTTATGTTACGTTGGATAGGTATAGCCAAGGATGTAGGGAACTTTGGTCCAACATTGTGCACTGTTGCAAAGGCCATCTCCTGTGTCCCCCCCCTCTCCAGTTTTTGAGTTCTATTAGATTGCTTCCATCTTTCCAAATTTGGCATGGTGATTAGAAGGACAAGATGCAGCTGCTGACCCAATAACTTACTTAGTCAGCTTGTATTTTTCCCTTATTGCTTGCTGCTGTCGATGAGGCGCATCGAGGCATGCTTTGTGCAGGTCACTTAGGCAAGGCACAATCTCACTCAGTGAGTATCCAGTGAAAGCAGCAAGAGTTTCTGGCTGCTCATGAGAAGACAGAGTTACAGCTTCAGTACTACAAATAAATTCAGAGAGACAAGAAAGGACCTGGAAAGAAACTTATGCTGAATCAGCTATTAAGTTAGAACAGACTGTGTACAACTCAGCAGCCTTACCTTAAAAACATTATATAGGGATCCTGAAAGAAATAAATCCAAGCTGCTCGTATAGGCAAAAAGCTTTGCTCAGTTTTGAAGAGCTCACACTATTTACCCCATTTATAATTATGAAACTTCAGTTATATTATCCTATCATATTGTCAGGTATGGCAGGGCTTTTGTAGTAAGCAAAAATTTAACTTCTAATCTTGATTGGATTAATTAAATAAAATTCATATAATTCCTCCTCAATAATTAATAATTTTCTCCAACACATTAAACATTACATTTTGATTTTTAAAGTATATATCTGGAAGGAAATTCCTGAAGATTTTTAGGGTCTTTGCCCCACATAATGGGAACATTCTCATGATATAAAACTGAAGAAACCCAACACAGAATTGTATCACTAGGACTGTATTTGGAGCAAACTGCTACTCCCAGGTTTTACTTCACCTCACTCCAGCAATGACAAATTCACATCTGCACGGTTTGAGATAAAATACTGAACAAGATGCCAGAACAAAACCTGTGGTGCTGAAATAAACAGCTGTTGAGCCCAAGCTAAAATTTGTAAACATTCTTTTTAGAGGCATAGCCTAAATAACAAACATTGGAAATTGTTTTGTCATAGTACTGATCTTTTCATTGAAGTAGCTATTTCTGAAGCTGGTTACTAAAATAAAATAAAAAATGCTGCTAAAGGAAACGTAAGAAACCTTCTTATCCTTCATAGTTCATTCTTGAAAAATGACCAGACATATTCAATCCCCTTTAACTTAAAATAAACATTTACCCAGAAATGCCGGTTCACAGTGTAGTTTGCTAGACAATAAGCAGCTGCTGCCATTTGTGAGGGCAGATACTTCAGGAATGGGTCTGCTTCAAGGAGACTCAATTCTGCTATATACTAAAAGAACAGAATATTTTTTTAAAGGAAAGAACATTAGGAAAGATGAAAGATATCAATATTACTAATGGTTCAGCATATTTACACTGATTTTTCCTGCTCAGCTGAAAATGTGAGCAAGCCTTTTCCATCCTTTTGTTGCACTTTGCTTATGATCATTAGCAAAATAATACTGATATATTTCCTTTCTAAACTATGGAAAGGAAGCACTTCTTTTAACTTTGCCCAATTCGGTATTTTCATAGTTGTATTGTCCTTGACTGCTGATACTTTTATTAAATGATATCATTTTATTTCATATTGCTCTTCAATGGCACATGCAAGGAATTTATGTTTTTTTGCAAAAGGTATTCTTGTCCTCCCCCACTTATCCCTGGGGTGGGGAGAGAGTTGAGGGCAATTCTCACTATTTTGGTTCTGCTCCACTTGTTTCAAATTATCCCAAGGCACAAATATGAAATATGTTGTACCAGTACAGTATATTGTACTAAGACCGATGGCATCTTAGTAATAATATGCAATAAATTGACAGGGTTAAAACTATAATTAGATTTGTTTGAATTAAAATCCTATTTGATTTCAGCTTAAATCAGATTAGTTCAATACAGCAATATGTTCATTGTGACAGTTCCATCTTCTGTAACATGATGAGTTCGTAATTCAGTAGCAATTTTGGGAACAGTTTTCATGGCCAAGGCTTTGAGACTGGATAGTAAAGTGTAGCTCTGTACCTCTCCTTTGCAAATCTCTCCTTTCAGTAATACAGATTTCACCTGTTTTAGAAGTACCAAGATGAACTCTGTTAATCAGATACAACACACCTAGATAGAAATTCCACTGAAGTATCCATTTGTATTTTAAAAATGTAATTTCAACATAACAGGTCATATATATCTTGAAAAGAGATATCACAGTGCAAATAGGTGGCTATTTGTTTTGTGGTCTAGATGTCCTTTAAATGCTTACAAAACAAAGAATAACCTATAAAGCAAAGAACTTACCCTTGCGAAGTTCTCCGTCTTAAGACTTACACTGTGTCTTTGTAAATATTGAAGAAGGAACTGATTGATGGTTGGCACAGTTAAATCAAAAGCAAGTACTTTAAGAAGCAGGTGTTCCATTCGCAACAGTTGCTTTTTGGAATAAGTGTCATCTGTTATATACACAAATTCTTCTACTTCTGGGGGATAGATTTCTTCATATTTCCTGGAAAAAGGAAGGGTGTCGAAAAATTCATTGTATATCAAGTGTGTTTTCATCCAGTTAATCCATGATGACCACTCTGTGTAAGCATTATAATCTTTAAAATGTAAAATAAAAATGTACCTGAGCTACATTTTCATTTTCACAGAGCAGATCTTACTTTTATTCATTTAATTTAATTCCTGTCTTTCAAATAGGAGCTCAATGCGATTAGTTCCACCAACATATTTTTTCCTACCAACAACCCACAAGATAGGTTGGGCTATATTTGTAAACTTTCCTAGTTCGCTACTTTAGCCAGTTATAGCTACTGTTATCCAATCATTTGTACCAGCTAAAATCTCTCACTCAACTCAGCTTGTTCACCTCATTATCTCCTACCCCTCAAAAACAATGTTTTTAATTCATGACTCATTTTTCATTTTCTTATAAACATTAATACATATGAGTCTGTATTATATTAATATCTAAGTAGTCTATATAACAAATACATTAATGTGTCAGTTGACATTATAGAATATGAAGGGATTATATAAATTTAGACAAACTAGGGAATTTGATATTAAATTCTTACAGACTTGTCTGCCATGTCTTGTAGGCATTTGCAGAAATGCAAGATACAGTAAAGTAGGAACTATGCCTGCTAAGCAATCTGCATTCAAAACAGCTTTTCTTTTAATCCTGCCCTGGGGACTTGTCAAAATCGTCAACATCTGCTTATATAGTTCAAGTTAGGGTGCAGATCCAAAATGAGGATCCAATATCAGATTTTATCTCTAGCATAGGATAGGATGGGCAGGATGTGTTGTGAATGTAACTTCTCTGCTTGCCAGACAGCCTGAGATGTTCAAAATGCTTTCATAAGAGGGATATACTATATGTTCTGACACATGATCACAAAGACAAGTATCCCTTTCAAACCCCTCTAAATAGAGGTGGGATTCAAAAATCCCAGCAACTGGTTCGCTGCCCGGTTGCTAGGTGGGCGTGGCCATGGTGGGTGTAGCCTATAGGAACTTCCGGGAGGGCCGGGTTTTGCCTTCCCAAGTTTCCCCTGGGCCTCTGGGAAGACAGAAATGGACTCCCCCAGGCTCTGGAGGCCCACCAGAAACCAGAAACAGGGCTGTTTCCAAACTTCTGGAAGGCCAGTTTTTCCCCCTCCCAGAGCCTCCGCACAGACCCTGCACTTACCTGCATCAAAAATGGGCCGTGTGGAGACTCCTGGGAGGGGCGAGGCAGGGCGGGTGGGGCCAGCCGGTCAGTTGAAATGCCGGTTTGGCGAACCAGATGAAAACCTAACATCCAGTTCACCCGAACCGGTCCGAACCATACAATCCCACCCCTGCCTCCAAAACTCTGATTGTTTTAAACCTTGATGCAGAATAGTAGAAGCTGAAAATGGAGTTGGGAAAAATATGGAACCAAGCTGGAAGCATACCAATGCTTTGTTGCATTTTTACAGCCATTTCTATCACTTTGATAAGCTATCCAAGAACAATCATCTGCCACAACTTGTCTTTTATATAAACATACTTACGCAGCTAGGAGAATTGCTGCTGTTCCTACAAGTTGCAATTTTCCTCTGAGAACCGACATGCAAGAAAGAAATCTGTCCAAGTAGTTCACAGCAAGGAACAATGTCTCTGTCTGAAGCTTGTATTCTTCACCAACTTCTGCTAGCCAGTCCACTAAGATGGCACGCATCCCTGAGGTTATATCAGGCTGCTTTCTCATGTAGCATGGTCTGGGCCTGTGTCTTACCTATATGCAAAGCATTTAGCTTTAGAATAAGCAAAGGGAATATATCTTCTACACATATTGCACTAAGCTATAACATGTTTGGCTTGGCTTTAGTTTAATTGTGATACTCACTATATAGTTGTGACCTAATATAATGTGTGAATGCTGATTATATTCTATCAGGAAAGTTATCTATGAATGTTCCAATTTGTTCCAAGAATGCTGGCTGACGGAGCCATTAGATAAGAAATAAAAGTTTACTCTTCCATCTCCCCTTACCAGTTTGGGGCAGATGTTAAGGACTCTTGGACTGAATGAAAAAACAAAAGTGCTGATTTAGGGAGATGTATAATTGTGGCTCTCTGAACCACTATATCTAAAATAGTTTATTATAACTACCAATCATACAACACAAAGGTTGGAGAGAACCTTAGAATCTATGCAGTTTTAGTCCTTTGCCCAATGCAGAAATTTATCACAACAGCAACCCCAACAGATGACCATCCAAGCCTCTGTCTAAATACAGAGTATCTGTCACTACCGAAGTCAATCTGTTCAACTGTTCAACTGTTGAACACTCCTTACCATTATGGCATTTTTCCCGATATCTACTTCTTTGTAATTTAAGTCCCCTATTTCTTGCTGTGTCTTCGGGAACCACTCTGAATAATTCTGTCTCATCTTGTCCATGATAAACTTAACATTCTTGGAAGCTATTCCAAGCAATCCCTTTTTCCCCCCTTCCACACCTTTCATCATTTTAGATGCTCTCATGAAGACACCTTCAGATTGTCAATGTCCTTTCTAGAATGTGTTGATGGCCTGCTGTTTTAGTTGTGATCTGACCAAAATAGGAAAGAGAGGAATGACTTCTCTTGATCCTGACAGGATGCTCTGTATGTATATTTGGAAATAGGATTGCATTTGCTTTTTTTTTAAAGCTCCCTCACATAATTGGTTCATATTTAGCTTGTGATGAAGGTAACCAATTACTTTTTTATATGCACTAGAATAAAGTAGGTATATCCAATACTCCCTCATTCTACAGTGTAGCTTTTGATTTTTTTTCTACCCAAGTGCAGGACTTTGCATTTGTCCATGTTGAAATTGTTCTTGGTTCCTCCATTGTTACAATTTGTCAAATTCCACTTGATCCTAAGGAGTTCGCTATCCCCTATATCTGTGATGGAGAACCTATGGCACATGTGCCAGAAGTGGCATGCAGAACCACTTCTGCCAGCATGCGAGAGGTCGCCCAAAAGAGTCCCACTGTGAATGCATGAACACCTCCCTCCCAACAGCTGATTGTCAGGTATATGGCACACATGCACGGGGGTGAGGGTCTATGCAGGAGACACGTATGCAAGCGCAAAGATGCATGGTGTGCGGGAAGGGTCACGTGCTCTACACAGGGGTCATGGGGGCAGGCGCATTGCCTTCTGGGTGCTGGCATGCAAGCACACATGCACAAACATGCTCACAATTTTTGGCACAGGAGCCCAAAAAGGTTAGCCACCACTGCCCTATATCTTTGTATTGTTGGTTCAAAGTCACAAAGATAGGTGCCACGTATTGCATAAGGTGTAAATTGTCTTAGCAGCAATGTATGGATCCAGTGAGCTAAGATTTAAAAAGCATTTTGGAGTGCTAGAGTGCTTCTCTGGAAACCACTAAATGGATAATAGATTTGCTGTTTATGTGGATGGCTCAAAGAATTGCCACCAACTTTGAAATGGCAGACTCCCCTAAATATTGAAAAGTTTTATAAGTTGAATGATAAAATGAGGCAGAAACTACACCAAGTGAAAAGTCTGGAAGTAGTACACCTATATTCTTGGAGAGCTGCAAATATATGTGTTGCCTTTAAGATAACAGAGCCAGTCATGATTAGAGAACAGGAGGGTACACAATGGTTTGGCAAAGATGGCTTCTGGGAAGCATTTACGATTAAGCCTAACAGTCTTCCCTACTTTGTTTTAAGAATGGTAGGTTTTCTCACTGTTTCATGCCCAATATAGGTCCAGAAAACATTTTGGTTCTTTTCAAATTAAGCCAAAACGATCCAAACCAGCATAAAATCATCTGTAGCATAGCCACAGAAGCATTTTGGTGTCTTGAAAATAAGAGAGTACTGTTTTCAGTTAATTAGAATCTGTTTTGTCACATATATGTTATCTAAACTGGAAGATATATGTTACCTTAGTACAGAGAAAGAAAAAGAGAATAAAGAGTGCATAGTGGTAAAATGAAGAACTGTCTCTCAAAACTACTACCCCCCAGAGTCATTCACAAGTAGGTGACCATAGAAATTAAAATATGCAGAGAGGCAGCAGTGCACATATAGAGCTATGCAAACAATGCAGCTGAAATATCCTCTTTTACTAGACATTCTTAGCAAGTTATAGAATGCAAAACCAATAGCATCAATCTTAAAGCTTTTTCAGATAGAATGGGAAGCCATTTCTAGGAATATTACACAATAAGGGAACATTCTCCAAGATTAGGTTTAAGAGACAGAGTCAAAAAGGAAGATTGGAATTCATGTAGTATACATGTTACATATCCACTATCCACAGGACAATATGATACAGGAGTATAGCAAATCTGTTTTTTACTTACTTCTGCATCTCTTAAATAATTATGAATATCTTCGGCATATTCATCCATAGTCATGCCCAGTTCGTTACCCTCACAATCTTCATTTTGCAGGGACTTATCCACCAACATAGGAGACACTAGACCAGCAAAATATTCAAAAAGTGCTCCTTAACATTCAAATGTTGCTTTCATAAAAGGCAACATATAACACAAGAAGTTAAAATCTTTTCCCTATTAAATTAATCATTTGTTACCTGTACTTAAGTTCAACAGTAGATGAAGGTTAGGTTTTATTGTACTGGTCTCTGTTTCACACATACTATATTCCACTTCTGCAGCTATAAAATTATTTTTGCTTCTCTCTTCCACTTCATCTATGGAAACAGTAATGCTTTTCTTGGATGACACAGAGGTTGGCATTAGATATTTGCCAGTCATAGGAAAAACATTTTCAGATCCAGACACTGGTCTCATCATGGAAGGTCCCTACAAAAGAATACACTGAAGAAACTACTTGGATAAGCAGCAAAACATTTTAAACCAAACAGAAAAGAAGTCCAGTTGCCATGACTCAACTTCCAGATAATGACTATTGTCCTGTATAAAAAAAATTAAAGCAGTATTATTGAGATCAGTCTTGGGCTTCAAATATTGATGGATAATTCTTATCATCATTAGCTATAGATCATGCTGCATGGCTATGATAGATCCATAATTCAAATTCCATCAGCCCAAGATCAGAAGCAGCCAGTTAGATCATAGACCTGGGTCACTGTGATATAGGAAATTAACACATTCTTTCAGTTCTGAAGCTAACTCACTGGAAAATGCTGAATATTTTTTCTGGACAAAGCATAGATGGTTATTAAAGATTCCTCAAATTATAACTTCATAATAATAATAGAAAGAAATCACTAGGCCAAACAATGTTCAGTTTTGTTTTATTTACTTACTACAGTTTAGTAAAAGAGTGTCTATGCTGAGAGTTTGAGTGGCTTACAATAACCAATTTCAAATCATAGGGCTTCTATTCCAACACCCTGCCCAAGGCAAGAATCCTTATACTATTCCAGACAAATGAATGGCCAATGTTTTCTTGAAAACCTCCAGCAATGGGATGCCCACAATTCTAGAGTAGAGGGACAAGCTTAACTGCTCTGCCAGGAAATTTATCTTTAATTCCAGGTAGGATTTCTCTGTAACAAGCTTCCACCATTGCTTCTTGTTCTTCTTCAGCTACTTTAGAGAATGTGTCAACCTCTTCATCTCTATGACTGTTCAAGTACTGGAAGAGAGCTGTCATGTTACCTGTGATCCTTCTCTTCATTAGGTCACACATACCTAGTTCCCTTAACTGTTCATTATATTTATTTTTTTATTTATACAGTAAGTAAAATAGCACAAAATAATATCCAACAAAATATACCTACATCTCAGAAATAATATAATTTTCCATCTTGTCCTTGAACACTGTCTGATAGAATGATGTTCTCGTGGTTTTCTCAGAAAGTTTAATAAAGATGGGACAGTTCTGAATATCTGGATTCAGTCTGAAGTAAGCAGTCTTAGAAATATTCAGGTTCTTAGCTATATAGGAGTGAAACTTCAAAGAGAAAACTAATTCCCTGAATTTTATCCAAAATCTAATCATCAACCATGACAGCCCCTATTGCTATAGAACTTTGGAATATGTACCATATGTGGCACCTCTTAAGCTTCTGAATAGGATAGCAATAGGTACAGTGAATTGCATGGGCAATTATGAGCAAAGCATCCCATTCCAGGAATGGCAACAGTTGGTACAGAAGCTGTAACTGCACAAAAGGTTTCTGGACAGTGATCTCCCCTTACTGATCTAGCAAGAGTCACACGACTAAGAAGACACTCAAGTTGTATGCCAGTTGAGAATAAAGGATTATAATCCCATCCAGAACTGGATGGACTATTTCTGAAATCAGTCAACTTTAAAATCAGCAACCACTCTATCTTATAGGGTTTAAGTCTAACTTCTACCACATCTCCTTCCTGGCCTGGAATGAAGACGTACAGCTGCAGTCCCATCGCATTCTCAACTATTTTCCCTGAAAGGCAAGGTTGGAAACAGGTCACTAATTATCTAGAATAGCCAAGTCAGGCAATAGTTTGTTAAGGAGGATGAACAATTCCCACTGCTTTCCTAGTGAATCTTTAAAAATGCGTATCATTCTTTTTAGGGGTTTATATAAGTAAGAGAGATGATATTAATTCTATCTGAATATTGAGGGAACTGTAAACAACATGAAGGCATAGAAAGAAATTTAAAGAAATTTAAATCTAGTGAAAAGACTAGATTTATATGCAAAGCCAAAATATACAGAAGTACAATAGCCATTGATCTATGTACAGTATATGGGATTTTTCATATAAAAAGCCTCTGGTATTTCATGACTTTCTGATCTTGATGTGCATGTGTGTGCCTGACTCACTGGCAGTTATCTTGAGGGAATGTTCAGCCTAAACATGTTCAGAAATTGGAAGTTGTGCATTCTCCTTAAGAAACTATTGTTTGACTTGGCTATTCTAGATGTACGTGTTTCTTTTTCATTTTGTGATTATTTTAAAAATATAAGCTACTAGAGTTATTTAAGTTAGACAACTTCTCAATCCAACCAAAATGAAGAAATAGTGTAAGAATGCAACCAATCTTTTTACATCCTGGAGTTTGTTTTTAGTAATTAAGGTTTAATAGTAGAGTCATTCCATTTAAAGACCACATAAATTTAAATTAGACCTGCATTCCAATGCTTTTTAACAGTCCCTTAACACTTTGATTATCACTGGGTCCAAGTATTATGTATATTACAAGAATGTAGCTCAATCACTTATGAAAATGAAATATTCGTTAGCATTTCTTTAGTTTACATATTTCTCATTCAGCTAGCTTATTTGCAGAATACCTAGTTGTTCAGTTTTCATGATATTTTATGAATAATCTCATTTATCAAGATGCCAAAAATACAGTACCTTGACACCACAGAAAATGTCAATAATTCTGGTAAATTTTTTAAAATAAAAACTATCAAATATTTCTAACTGAAATGGAAAAGCATTTATTTACTGTAAATTATTGGCATCCAGGATAATTTTGATAATCTAGACCAAGAATATAAATAGAAAAGTTAAGAAAATAATTTAAGAAACTTCAAGTTGATTTAATTGGTTGATTTAATTAAATTCTGTTATTTTAAAAAGAAATTAGACCCCTAAAAAGAAAAGGCTTTTTTAAAAAAAACATAATAAAGTTCAAATAGCAATAATATGGTTGGGACATATTGAGTTGCTTTCAGTTAAGTAGACTTATTTCCAGCAGTCACCAAACCACCCACAGAATGCCATAATCTGGATCTTGTGTAACCACAATCCGAAACAAGTATGATCCAGTTACCCAGGAAGGGAATAGCATACTTGAGTTAATGAATGTTGTCACCTGTGTGTCAGTTCCATGTCTTTCCTGATTGGTCAGGACCTTTTGGAAGGTGACCTGTAGGTGGCTCTAAGCAATTATAAATGTTATCTTGAGAAGGGGATGATGATTCTATGTGCCCTGAAGGAGGTGATTATCTTGTCCCTTCTCAAGAAAACATTACTAGAACACAAAGTACTGGACAATTTTCATCCTGTCTCCAACTGTTTCTTTTGATGAAAGGTGACTGAGTAGTGGTAGATTATAGCTTCCTTCTGGAGGAAGCAGAGACTCTGGACCCATTATATTTGGGCTTCATGTCAGGATGTAGAACCAAGATGGCATTGATCATGCTTGTAGATGACCTCAGGAGATCCCAGCTTTCAATACCATCAATTGTCGTATTTTTCTGACTGGCTGGGAATGGAAGGCAGAGTTTTTCGGAGCTTTTCTTCTTTCCAAGGCTGGTTCAGTAATGGTGGAGAGAGGCCTGCCATTTAACTGCTGGAAGAAGACCTTCATTGGCAGAGGGTCAAGTTGTCAACAGAATGCTAATGATACAATTGTACATCTCTGTCCTGGGCCAAGTGGTGATGTGCAAGTAATTTGACAATGCTTGGGAAATGAACCAGGTTCAGCTCGACCCCGACAAAACTAAATAGCTGACAGCTTTAGGGTACCCCATATCTTGCAATTTGCCATTGTAAATTCTGGTTAGGGTTACTTTCCTCCAGAGTGTAATTTGGAAACCCTCCTCAACTCACAGCTCCTGCTGAAAAGCAGTGGGAGCCATGGCCAAAATAGCATTTGCCCAAATACATGTTGGGTGCTATGTAGTTGTAGCCTTTCATAGATTTGGAGGCACTGCTCATGGATACTCATGCCTTAGTAGTCTGCTGATTACTACTGCAATGCCCAGCTTGTCCTTGAAAAGCATTCAAAAGCTTCAGCTGGTCCTGCCCAGCTAAGGGAAGCTTTCATACTTTGACATCATCTGCATGTGCTAGACTTCCAAATCTGAGCATTAAAATTGAACATATTTTGGAAATTTGTGAGGATTAAAACAGAAACACTGAGCCACCACTCTTCCTTTCAGCTCAGTCACCTAGACACCTCGTTATCCAAAATGGTTTCCAACTTACATGCGAAGAAGATCTTAGACACTGTCCATTTTCTCTCAGCTCCCCAAGAATAACTCTATGCTGGGAATTCTGACTGTCATGGGGTACAACTGGAAGTGGCAGGGCACCTCGGAGTCCATCTTGTACCATCTCCTCGTCCTTGTTGCTATGATACATTTCCTGCAAATCAGCAGCCAATACTGGGGGCAGAAAAAACCCAATTATGTTTGCTACTCTCTTTGACTTAGCACATATCGGTGAAAATCTTCGAGCATGTGACATTTCCACAAGATTTCCACAGCACTCCCATTATTTTCACAGTGAGAAACTGCACATCAACAAACATTCAGCTAATTGCCCACTCCACCTATACATTAGTTTCCAAACATTAGAACTGGATTATCATACCTCCCTATCTACGATCATCGTCAAATCCAATCAGCTTTTGAAAGAAGATGGTAATAATAGTATTAATACTGTTCCCCGAGGGTAAATTTTGTCATTTGAAAGCTATGGACTTCGATTGGCCAAAGTGGCATGTAGCTGAAGATCTCATGGGACCACACAGCTGTAGTTCTGTAAGGTCCTTGCAGTATCTCTTATCTATTCAATTAGTATGAGTTTGCAAGATGCCATTACCTAACTAAATGGGCCGAGTTCACACACTTAAGTAAATTAATGTATGGTAGATTAGCTTACAAGTCCAGTGTGCTATGCAAATATAGCTACATCCGTAAAACCAAGTCTCAGCCAATCTCTTCCAAGAAAGCAAGTCGCAATCTCATGATACCTAGGCTATATTCATGCATCAAACAGCCACAGTGTGTTGACTGAATATAAATAAGCCCGCTGAGCCAATGGAGCTTATTTACCAAATCATGGTTTCAAAACTGCATCAACCCAGTTGACGCTAGTTTTCTAGATAGAAGGTATACCTAGTCAGTCACTGTTATTACTACCGGTAATTAAGACATTGGGAGCCATGCAAGCTTGCTGTGTGTGTGTGTGTGTGGGGTGTGTGTGTAAATAACATTTAGTTAAGTATCCCAGAACAAGAATTTGAAGAGGGGAAAAAACAAAAACAACAACAACCACCCCAGATGATCTTCTGTTAAGGCTGAGCTCTGGAAGAAATTAGTTCAAAAGCACAACAACTTTCCCCCAAGCCCCGCATCCCATCCAGGGCCGGGTTGGGGTCGAGAAGGGGAAAGAGTTGAGTTCAGGATGGCTCGATGTGTCGGCAGGACAACTCCAGGCAAAGTATGAAGGCGGGCAGGGTGGGAGGTGGAGGGGTTCGCTCCGAGTGCTGAACCTTCTCCCTTCCCCGTCGCCGCTCGGCTGTTTCCCCAAAAGAAGTGCTGCCGGGAGCAACCCGCCTCCCCGCCCGCCAAGGCAAGTTCGCCATTTCCCTCGCAATCCCCCCGCCGCTTCCCACCTGCAGCGAAAAGGCGTTTCTTTGGGGAGGATTCCTTGGCGGGGGAACCAAAACGGAGCCAGGCAAGGATTTCGCGCAGCCCCGCCGGCCTCCCGTCCGCAGCCTATATAGCCGGTTAGCCAATCAGCGCCCGAGGCCGGCGCGCCGCCCTGTCCGCCGGCGCTCCGGCGTGCGCCTCGAATGACTTTCAAGCCGGCCGCGTCTGTTGGGAACGGCCGGTTCGAGCCGGCGGTCGCCCGCTCTGCCGCTTGGCATGCGGAGCGCAGCTCCCGTGGCAACCTGGCATCTCCATAGCGATCCCTCGCCTCTCTGCCGGGAGGAGAAGCTTGGCCTGGCCTGACGGCGGGTCCCTCCGCCCTCCCGGTCTCTCGACGCGCGGGGTCGTGACCGCCTGGGTGGAGGGAGAAATTCCTCCCGGTTGGAAAAAAAAATCTACATAATAAAACTTCAGATGGGCTGTGGGTGTGGAGAGTTGGCTTTCCTTCTCCCCCGCCCTTCCGGCCTCCCCTCGTGTTTTCTCATTCTTTTGTTGTTGTTGTTGTGGTGGTGGTTGTTGTTTCTTGTCGGGATGAGTTTCAGAGACGCGCTGGGCTGGGCAGATCAGTTGTGGCTGGGATGATACCAAGCCAAGCCCTGCGCGCACACACACAGACACACACACAGACACAGACAGACAGACACACACACAGACAAAGACAGACAGACACACACACACACACACAGGTCCGTCAACAAAGACTCGGATCCTAGAGCTGTTCGTTGTAACAGGCAACAGAAAAGTTCATCCTCATTACACTGTAATTTGCCAGATTAACAACACAATGAGTTACAACCACGAATTTCAAATTAGGCTTGCTGAATTTACTAAACTACAAATAAGAAAACCCAATAGGGTTCCTTGTGACCGTGTGATAATTATTCTAGCTGAGCAAGAGCAACTGAAGTTGAGTGAGTGACATGATTTCTTCCCCCTAATCTTCCCAATTTTATCTTTTGGCTGTATTTGTACAGTAATTTAACTGTTTTTAATAAATTCACTAGTGCACTAAAACAGAAATCAGTGAGGTTCGGAGACAGGTAGCCTTCCAACTAACTATTTTCTTCCTTAAAACTTGCTACCAAGGCCGAACATATCTTCCAAATACTGGACCAGAAGTCAAGAGTTGGGTCTTGCAGAAGTGAGATTCTAATTTCTTCACCAGAAAAATAACTGAAATTTCTGCCAATGAGATTTATGAGTACTAGACACTATGGGTGATACAAGGGATGATAGCTTACTGATTCAACCTTAGCCCTAGCCTACCCCAAAATATTTATTTTAGCCAAATTTGAGGCAGCAAAACTCCAGGTGGATTCCAAGAAAAACATGTAGCCAAATTCTAGCTGAACCAAGAGCATTAGAAGTTGAGCAAGTGATATGAAGTTTGGCTTTCAGAAACTGGGACTGAAAAGTTTTTAAAGTAGGGACATCCTTATAAACACAAAGGTGTGTACTATATACCAATAGACCCAACGCCTTTACTTTGTACAATTTTGTTGCTGCAGGAATGTGAATTACGGTATTACCTTGATAACATGTTTTAAGATTGTGTTTGAAGCTTTTTGACTTGTAATAAAAAGTTTACTCAACTGATTATACCAATGGGTGAAGAGTTGAAATGGATGTTTAGATACTTAACCTAATCTTAACCCAATCAATTGGTCTTTAGATCAGGTCAAAATACTTAGATCAACTGATTTAATTTCCCATTTAACAAGGGAGTTAAACTGCATTCTAGAAAAAAACCTAGAACTTTGGTTTATGTCCACCCTTCAAAATAGACCAGGGCTGAACATCAACGTCATGATTACTAAAACTACCTTTATTGTAGGGTTACAATAACAGTCTCTTGCGACTCTGAAGGTATCTTTGTCTTCCTCACTTTTATCCTAAGGATAACCATAAAGACTCAAGTCAGAGATGCTTTTTCAAATTCCATTCCTGCTTTGGACTTAGATTTCTCTTATCTGAGCATTGTCTTGGCTGCAACATTTCCTCCTTTTCTTCAAGGTTATACTCAGAGTTTTTGAGTACAGTACCTGATTTCAAGAAATTCCCTAGAGCACTATATGAAAGCAACTAGGAATCTATGAAAGGTACCAGTACTTGTGTTATGGATAAAATGACTGTACCACCCATACACAAAATAATTGAAATAGGATGGTAGGAAGGTGTTGGAGAATGAACCTCTGGTTAGAAAGGGCACAATATCTCATTTATATAGAAACTGAATAAGGAGCAGGAAGACAGCCCTGTTTGATTCCTCAGAAGCTAGGGATGGGGTCATTAAATCACCATTGCAATAGTCTCTAATCTGTATTATTGTATTTTGATGGAACAGAATTATCAGCCTGAGAAAGTGAAGATTGATGGATGTTCTGAATAACTTCCTCTGTGGACTTTCATGAAGAATTGGATGGAAGGCTGACCTGTAATCAATAAAGGCAACATAAAAAGTGTGCTTGATAGAACTAGAGTATTTCTCCGTTACATGAAAATTGGGCATTCATCCATGATGGAATATCTTGATCTAAAACATGTGTGTTTGGAAATTAAGATAAAAATGATCTCCATTTATTTTCAAATTTTAAATGGGGAAGATGTCTGGTTTGCTGTTATGGTGCCAGTTTTATCTAAGTGAATGATTAGAAGTCTTGGAGCCAAAATGATTGTTTTGACCAAGGCTTCCTGAGACCGTAATTAAGCACATGCTTAGTCCAAACAACTCTCTTTTTATTTCAGCGATAGGAGTTATGTTCACTCCCAGCCTGTAATGAGTCCCAAACAGTCTCTCAAGATAATCACTCACTTTTATCTCCTTTGAATTACTGTCAACAACTAAAGTGCCCAATTAACTGTAAAAAACCAAATGGAGAACAAAGTCCACACAGAGCTTCAAGGTTTAATTTGAACAGAGTGAACAACGTTGCTTCCTGCAAAGGTTCCTATCCCTTTGCTCCCCCATTATATCTTATGGGAGGGATAATCACCTCCAAGCCCTACACCCAAGTCACCCTTTTATCTTAACTGTTCTTGCTTTCTGGCAGCTCTGTGCACACACACACTGGGAATAAGGTCCCCTTGTTCCTCTGCCTCACTGCTGTCAGATTCTGGAGGCTCCGAGGTTAGCACATAACTCCCAGATGGCCCTGCCCCCATCTCTTTATCAAGACACAGGACCATGGTCCGAGTCCTCCCCAGACTGGGCCATGTTTTTCCCCACTGTCCGAGTCTGCTGCTGTCTCTTCAGGCTACCAGGGACCACAACAATAAACTGCCAGGTAATGGATCAAAGAAAAAAAAGCCACCATGGGAAAATTGTCTAAACTGACCCTATGTTCCTAGAATGGATGGGTGATACCAACTATATAGGCTGACCAGGTAATGATCCATCTATGTAAGGATTCACCTCTGCATTCCCCAAATGTACAAAAAGAAATAAGTCCAAAGTGTGCAAGTCATAGGTGGTCATGAGTTCCTGATTTGGTCCACATAACTGTCCATAGCACAAGCATTATAGTTCCCAGGAATTAAAAGCTTTAGGAATCTGAGCAACATTTATGAGTCTAGATCCAGAGGCAAGGATATTGTTGGCCACTAGGGTACATAGTAGACATGAGGAATACAATCTTCAACTTGTAGCATCTTTGAGAAAAGACAGGATAAAAACATAATTGTTGTTCGAGTAGATCAGGGCTGTCAAATTTCCGGCTCCATAGGTTGGATGCATCACATACTGGCCACGTCCATGCCTGGTTTAGTGAAGAAAAAAAAAGTCCAGATATATCACATGACACCGCCATGACGACATGAGTTTGACACCCCTGAAGTAGATCATTAATATGTACAGTTGAAGTGGATCTAACTTGCTGAAATTTAAGCAGAAATAATTATATATTATTTACATATGCTTATGTATATACTTACCTAAGGATCCGTTTAACTGAACTCCTCGGAGTGCACTGATAGTCTTAATCCATAGAATGAATAAACACATTGAATTGCTCCAGAAGCTTTCATAGCATTGAATTCTTAAACAAATGCAGGATCCATCAGGAAAACATGTTGCTGTTTAATTTCCTTGCATTGCAACCAATACCCAGGTGACAATGTTTAAAAAAATATTTTAAAGTGTGATTGAATTTCAGATTTAAAGCTGAAAGAAGTAAACATTTGGTGTGTAATCAGTTGGTTATAGCATAAAATTAATACAGCTGAGCTGTAAGCATCTCATTATTCCCCTTCCCTGATTTCCCTCTGTGAAGGGCTCCCTCTCAGGACTCCTTGTTTGATATCTTCAAGGCTCTTCTTTGTAATTAAAATTTTGTTCAGGTCTGTGGTGGGTTGAAGAATGAGAAATAGCAGCTGCAGTGAAACCCTATCAATATTCATATAAACAATGTATATTGGAGGGAGGGTTAATCTTTAAACTAAGTAATTGCCTGAAAATACACTGTTGATAATTGAAGAGCAATAGAAAACAAAATGGCTCACAATAGGGAAGAGAGTAAGCTACAGATACACATTGTCTCAGATAGTTTATACCAGAAAATTTAAGAATAAACAATTGTAAAAGATGAGAGTTAAAATCAATATTGGAATTCGAAACACTAACAATTTGATATTTACAGATTACCCCATTTTGTGACCTGGAAGCAAAGGAGACTTAAAGGACTCATAATGAAAATGAAACATTTGAATTAATACTAAATATCAAGAAAGCAAAAGTTATGTCCACCAGCAGGTTTAGCAAATTGACATTTGACAGTAAGGAAAGATGGTAGACACTTTCGTCTACTTGGATTAAAAAAAAAGACAAAAGTGAACTGTGTTCTAAAAAAATAAAAATAAGATTATTCCTTAGAAAGTTGGCAGTAAGGGTCAAAATAATGAATTATAACGGTTTATTTTTATCAATGCCAGCAAAGATTAGAATAGCAAAAGCTGCATTTTTTCCAAATAAGATTTTCCCCTTTATTTCCAGTTCTCTAAGTTATCCAAATAATAGGATGTCAAGAATTTGTGATTATATAATGTAAATATCATTGCATGGAAATAATATAATTTGTCAAGACTTATAATTACACGAAAAGTGGGGAAAAGACCTTTCAGTCTTGCTAGAGTTAAGCTTAAGCCTATTCTTCACTTTCACACCACAAAATTCTCTAAAACTAAAATATACCTGCAGGGATAGTTTCCTGATTTGTATTTCGTGATGTAGTATTTGCTCAACTTTTTCCTGTTCTTGCCTTAATCCCCATTCAGTGGGACAAAAATCTAAGGATTCGCTTGGTTAAATTTTCAAGATTACTAATTGTAGTAAGAAGTTTTTCTTTGCTATCACAAAATATTTCCAACTCATGAATGAAGAAAAGTGCCCCTCTCAATAAGCCTCAGAACTTGCTTAAATATTGCACTCATTGGGGATGGAATTAAGATGATCCTGCACAAAGTCTCATTAGCCTCCTGTAGAAGTTTAGTGTGTCATGTCACAAAGCACTAAGGAATGTCAGAAGCTAGAAATTACAAGCTGGGTCATGAATTACATCCACCTGAGAAATAGACCACTTTATGAGTAAATTTATAAATACCATCTTCTTCACAGAGTATAAACATTTCAAGACAAGTACTAATAACTTGCAGCCTGACTTGGAAGGGGGAGTGTCGCTAACTTCTTACTTCGTTAAATCTTAGAAATGTAGTTCTTAAAACATCTTTTTGCTGGTCTTTTGTTTAACCTTGTCAAACTGGCTGCTTGATTTCATATAGCTGTTATGGTTAACAGAGAGTGAAATTCCATTTCTGCCTAATCCCTTAATTAAAATATTTTATATCATAGCAAAATTAATTCAATCACTCCAATCTGTGATCTCTCTCTTTTTTCTCTCTCATTCTCACACTTATATAAATAACAAAAGCTATACTAAATAAAAATCCAGTATAAAATGTTTAGGTTTTTACTAATGCAAAATGTACATTGTTCTTGAGAATTTGTCCTTGATAAAATGTCGAGCCCAACAGTTGAATTCTGCTTTATAATTCGATACATCATCATTTTGCCAGGTGTCACTTAGGCTAGTTATGCTGGTTCTTCTGCTTGTGTGAACATGAATGTGGTTCTTGTGTGAACATAAATGTGGTTCTTCTGCTTGTGTGAACATGAATGAAATGCCTTCTTTAATTTTTGCTACACTGAATAGAACCAATATACATACATACATATATATATATACATACATACATATATATATTATATATATATTATATATATATATAATTGATTTTACAAAAGTAAACGTTGAAGTTCAGTCTAATCAAAAGGAAAAATCCTTAGAGGTGGATAGTATAAATGTAGCTGTCTATATCAAGTCTTCCCATAAGAAATAGCCATTTATAACCCTTTTAGTGTTATCCTTTTGACTGATTGCCTATGTCTAGTCCAGAAGGACTGTCCACTCATTGGAACTCAAAATTAATGGATTCTAACTCATATACAATGTCATCATTTACTGGCCTATAGTTCCTCAAATTGATACACTTTATAAATTAATCTACTTTTTAGAACTATAATAGCCACTATATCCTTCAGGTATAAGTATTTGCATTAAAATAGAAACTTTGGTTTTAAAACCATGCTGTTGAAATTTTGAGTATGAATAATTATAATTACAATAAAAATGCCATGGTGCTTTCTCATTTTCTTTTCTCTATAGGTGTGTATCCCTTCTATATAGTACAAAGTCCAGTTCTAGAACTTTATTTTTGCCCGGGTTCTTTTTTTCTGCCTGCATATCTTTAAAGAAATGTCCAAAGACTGGTTCCGGTGAACTCCTAGTTCTGATGATTAGCTGGCTTCAAACTGGTTCGCTTCCAACAATCATGTGGCCCGCCCACATGCCCGCCCCTGTTCTTTCCTGTGCTTTATTTTGTTTGTTTAGAGCACTGCTGATTTTTGTGGCAGAGAGGTTTGCTGCACCTCAGCTGTTTTATTCATGGGGACTGCAGTAGAAGGTAAGTATTAGGCTTTTTAAAATGTGGAGTGTGTGCGCGCTCACCGAACCGGTTGTTACACCGGTTGAATTGCACCATTGGAAAGGTTCCTAACATTCCACACAAAAATCCTCAGACTGAAAAAGCATGTGGTCTCTGTGCTAACATACACAAGTAAGCAAGATTGCATCCCACTAGTTCCTATATCAGTTAATAATTCATACTTGGGCACAAATGAAAACCTGATTTCTTATACAGTGTCAGCCCTTCAAGAAACCAGACAATGAAACCATGATTATCAGTGCTAATTGTATTTTTATTTTATGGTTACACAGTAACAGAATCTTATAAGTCTGAATGTGCCTCCCCTTCTTTCCTTTTATCTACAGTAGAACTAGGGAGGATCAAATCTGAGAAGTTTTGTCAAATTACATTTCTTCCTCAAGCTCAATTTTCTTTTGTCTAATCATTAACTTGATTGCAATTGTTCCTCAAGGTTACTCTTAAATGTAGTTCACACTCTTAAATGTTGTAGTTCAGAGACTTCCTTCTATGGCTTCTTCCACATAAAATAATGTTAGCACCAGAATATAATTTTTCCATTCCATTCCACTCCTGAGGTAACTTCTGTAATTATGGAGGTGAGGGCCTTCTCGTATATCAATATTATTCTTTAGTTCAGCCATCTCTCATTAATAATTTCCCAAAAGCAGAAAAGCTTCTTTCTTGAACTAGAGACAAATGCAGATACTTCACTTGGCTTTCAAAATATATTGTATGTGGAAAAAATGAACCAATATCTGGTTTCCCACGTGTTGAGTAAGCCAAATCTGATAAGCAGTGTTTTTTGTTTTTTGTTTAACCCTGGGTAACTTTGCACTCTATGGACTTCCACCCCCAGAATTCTCCAGTAACTTCTAGGTTAAGATACTTGACTTGTCCATCTGAAACTCACATATTGATTCCACTATCACCCTCCCCTGGCCCAGAATGTGGTTGCTTATGTATATATATCTTGGGAAAAATATACAGAAACTAATCACTTGGCTCAAAAATGTTATCAGAAATTGCACAGTTTTTTTTTACCATGCTTAATGTGATAGATTAATCTATGTTAAAAGTATGCATTGGGAGGCTGAATTATCTGTAAAAGTATCTAATAGTTTGGTGCTAATTCAACCAACCAATTGCTGGTAGAAAGTAAACAAAATTGCTTTGGTATGAAACTCTAAGCATGGTTTCATGTTAACCATGGATAAAGTGCCATGGCGAACTATAGGGGATAGATTACATACCCCTAACTCATTTGATTCCCAATTCCTCCTCAAATTTCAACAGTGTGTGAAAACAAATACGGAACAGAAGAGACAATACTGCAGATACAAGTTATCTTTGCATCTATTCCAGCCATCTGGTTCTTGTTCACAATCCAGTGTAATGGTAATGACACAATTTTCCTTCCTAATGGGGTGAATATTTCACCAAGTACATGCCTTAATTAGATTGCCTATATCTGAAGGTATATCAACCAATACACCAGGAGGATCATTCATTGCTGTTATGCTTTTGAAAAAGATACTTTCAAGCCTTAAGTATTGCTTTTGTCTCTTTATCTGCTTTATTGCAAACCTCAATGAAAATATAATCAGTCATTTTAGGGGGCCTAGACAATTGTACAAAACTAAACTTGGAAAGAGTTTATTACACCTGCAAATGTATGCCTCCTCCTCCTCCTTATGCTATTTATTTACCACTATTTATTGTACTAATATTGATAAAGTTGCTTCTGGCATATGACATATTAAACTCTTCAAGGTAATAATGTGCTTGGCCTTCCAAAAAATTGCATAATTGTAACATTTGTAATATGTAAGAAATACAACGAAGGGCTTTTTACTGATATTGCTACTAAACAAACAGCACATACATTAATATCTTAACAGGTTGAGAAGTGAATTGCAAATATAAATGATATTCAGAAGTATAAAAGCAAATGAAGATTTTTAAAGTAGTTGTCAATCACTCTTTTCCTGTACAGTTTCCTAAAACAAACTGGATTGGCTTTTATTTCATAGAAAATAAAATAAAATACCCTACAAATAGTAATATAAGAGATAGAAAAAAATGCTGTAAATTTAATCTTGGCAGTTACTGCTGTATGGATTCAAATTATTGGGCAGTTATTCTTACAGTTCCAAATTTGAGAAATGTAAATTTAGAGAGCATTAGCCCAGGCCACATAGCAAACAACTTCTAAGACAAAAGTTACATCCTGGGGATAGTCTTCCTATAGCATGGATATTAAACTGTTCTGAAAATAAAGACAAGTCAGTCCACTTTTGATTCGTAAGCCTATTTCATTCCATTTCTACGGTCATCTGAACATGTAAACATCTCTATGTTAAATATTTATTTATAAAAACATTGCTAAGTCATCTTTTGGCTAGAAAGGGACTCCCAAGCCCAGTGATAATTTAAAAAATAGAACTTATATTCTTCAGAACAAGAATACACAGGTATGGTAAGGCTGGCAGCTGTCTGGACTTTCTGTGGTATACTATGTGAAATAAATATATTTTATTATGAAGCATATAATTACATTGCTATCTAATTAAGGATTATTAATTAAATGAATCTGCAAATCTAAGACCAGAAAAATACTTAAAATGAAGTAGAACTGATTTACCTAAAATCAGTTGGCAGCCAAGAGGTACAAAAAACTTTTAAGGAACTGTTTAAAATACAATCTCGATGACATCTCAGGAAATGTCATATTCCTTCATTTCCACACACTACCTCAAAGGAAACTATGAATAGACTTATAAAGGTGGAGACAAATTTTCAAAGCTCTTGATCCCAACCCAGGTAATGCTTTATAGGTAAGGTGCTCAAATTGTGCTCAGAATGATGCAAGACCAATAAAATAACTACTACATTTTGTACTAGCTTTGGTTTCTCAACTACACTTCAACTGCTCAGTAACTTCTCATGGAGTTGCATATAACTGGAACATCAAGTGAATTTCTAGAGTATTTCTACAGTTCCAACAATGACTTTCCAAGAGCAATGACAGGATCCAAAATAGCTTCAAAGATGTCCCTACTCATTTAAATGGAGTGCAATCACTGTACATTACTTCTGTCTTATCTGTGAAATAAATCCAGTTTATTAAGCATTAAAACAAAGGCCTCAATGCATCTATAGTTCTGTAAAAACGTATTCATCTTTTTTGGACTTTATTGTCTTCATTCTGCTGATATATGAAAGGGCTTGGAATTAATGAATAAGCCAAAGTTTGGTGCTACTTTCATTTATTTCATAAATACTATAAACCTCTTAGATTCAGCAATATATTACACCACCTTTAGTTACATAAACATATTGAAATGCTCCCTATAATTGGTGATCAGCCTCACATGAAATTGTGTGGAAATGAGGGGGGCATTTCTCCAGGGTGAACTGACAGTAACATTTGACCAATCTAACCCAAGCAATCAGAATGAAGAAGTAACAAATGTAATGGAGCTGATTCCTGGCAACTTTTTAATGAAATTTTATTATTCAGCATAAACTGAAATTCAGATTTTTTAAAAAGTTGTTCATTTAGTTTTCACTAAATGTGTTCCAATATTGAGTTTTAATTACACTCCTTTGAGGAGAGGCAATTTCTAAACCTCCATGAACGTGCAACCATGCATGCATCCATCATCTTTGAGATTTCTATGTAACCTCTTTTCTGGGTGTGATTATGATTAATTCCTTTACTTTAAAGACATAAGAATCTGCATAAGGTAAACACATATATGTTTTGAATAAAAACCTAAAATTTACTTTGCCTAACAATCTTTGTTATTCATCTGATGAAGAGTATAATGCAAATAAATACTTGCATAATTCTGCCCAGACCAAGAATTTAGCAAAATAAAACTAGGTGACTCCTATATCCTAAATAAAAGATTCAAAGCTGGAAACAGATTATGGTAATAACAAATTAATTTGTAATGACACACATACACTTCTCCCTGAAGGAAATAGACCATCACTGACTCACAATGTTTAGTTATAAAAGTTGTTCAGAAGACACTGTTTACCCAAAGAATATTTTTATATGTTCATTCTGAGCTGACTCAAATATTTGCACACAATCATATGCTGTAAAAATGTCACAATCCAAATACTGAAAATTCTTTCAGGCCCAAAGGCAGAAATAAAGATTTGATATGATATTATTAATGCCTTCCAGGCAAAAACAATGTTAATTGCCCAAATGTTATTTTAGAAAACAGCTCATAAATTCAATATAAATTTTCAAAACTAAATTCAAGAGGAAAGCTCATTTTAAAAGGAGAATTGTCCTCAGTCTGAAAGAAAACACGCTTGAAATTACTGGTGTTCACTGATCAGAGGAACTAGCCTTAAAATACCTAAGGAAGAGCTGCTACTGAGGATATCATCAGATAAAATGGGTTGTTGTGGTGGCTCATAGCATATATGAACCACTACAACAAATATTTAATATTAACCATTGTTAAAACAAAGCTTGTGTTACCCATGGGTCTGAAATTGTATAGTGATTACTCCCATAATGTCCAGTGCCATAGAAGTGTTAGATTCGGGAGGATACTTTGGACCACAACTCCCAGAATCTATTGCTGTTGAATATACTGACTTGGTATAATGGGAAGATTGAATAATTTAGGAGACACCAGGTTCCCATCCCTTTCTTAGAAGAGTCCCCAATCTGGAAACTGCATTCTTCTACCTAAACAGAAATAGAAATAGCTGACTGTGAGTTTCACTACTGAAGTACAATGTGGATATATGGGCCTTTTGTCAAATCTCCATTAGATGGCATGTAATGGACACCGAAACCCTAAGTATTTGCTTCCATCTTGCAGTCACCTGAACTGTTGCAGTTATCCATCCATTGGCAGAGAACTATCAGCATAGTATCCCAATCTGCATGAAATTTCTACTTCCTCTCAACCAACCTCCCTCCAAAGTACTGGAGAACAAAATTAGTACAGGATTTATCTATCTAGAGGCCATGCACCAATACTGTTGGAAGAATGGAAGAAACACTTCTTTACTACTTGGAAAGCTAAAGACAACTTAAAAGTGGAGTTTGTCGTGATTTGGAAACCAGAGAAAGGTAAAGTCATGGGGAATGTGGCATAAAAATTCTGGCACAACAATGATTAGATGCAGACGAGGACACAATGCCTTTTACCACTGCCATTTAGTGATTAGGGTGTAGTGCATAATGTACACAATGCATAATGTGTAAGAGACAACTAGGACCAGAGGAGCCAGCAGCATATCATTGGATTATTAGAGTGCACCCACATTAAACAAAAAGCTTTGAAAAGCAAGAGAGAAAATTGCATCTATTGCTGCAGAAGAATCTAAGTCTGATCTTCAACTGTGGCTGCCAAAAGAGATCTGCAGGAGGAGGAGGAAGCTACCAGCTCCCACAACAGTAGCTGCAATGTATTGTAACTGGCCATCTGGGCTGGGCCAAGACCTAACATTCTCTTTACATGAGAATGGTGATCAAACAAAAGTTCCTGGACAGTTGAGGGCAAACCAGGTCATTTTCTTCTCCAGCAGGGTGGAGTTCTACAAAAAGGGAAGGGAAGGGAGAAAATAAAGAGGAAGAGGAAAGGAACAATAACAACAACAACTGATTGATTTACATTAGACTGAGATTTTTGGATAACAAACCTGGCATCTTGTATAAATCAGGTAAAAAAGAAAAAGGTTTCCTGATTACTGTGCAAACAGCAACCAGAAATTCAATTTGTTAGATTGCTGTTTCTTTTCTGGCATCCTTTCTGGACAGTGTTCGAAAGAAACAAATGGAAAACTGATACAACTGATCTCAAAAGCTTTCTCATTCTTTGCTAGCCCTACTAATATATTTAATATATGACTTTACAATGACATCATCTGATTACTCTGTCATGTGTCCAGATTGCATTTCAAACCAGTAGAAAATAACAGGAAAGGTTAATGTGTATAAACTGCCCATGAAATAAAGATGGATTTCTGGCTCTGTTCACTGCAGTGATAATAATTAGTGCACAATAAAACATTAAAGATAAAATCTGCTTTGTATGAAGTCTGAGTGCTTGTAAGTTCCAAGACAAATCTGTATGATTTTAGGGGGGGGGGGGCAANTAGGGGGGGGGGGGCAATAATGAAGAAATGGCAAGCCACCTTAAGCCTTCCCATCTGATCTTTGGCCCTGGATTTCCTAATACTTCCCCATCAGAGCCATGTGAGATAGGGTTGGAGTGGAGGACAAATGACAAAGGCAGAGTTGTACTTTAATCTCTGCCCCTTTTGCTTCTTCCTGATGATAGACTGTTCCCCATTTCTAGCAGGGCAAGGGACTGATGCTCAGAGGCATTTTGGGGGAAAGAGCACTGGCTGTCTCAAATGGCCTCCCACTAGAGATCAAAGGAGTTCCTCTCTCGGAAGAAAAAGAGTTGTTCTGGAGTGCCAGTTGACATGATTGTTTGGGCCCATACATTTTATGGTTTTGGTTAATGTTTTTAACTCTTGTTCTCCATGTAGTATTTTCTCTTATCTGTAAGCTTCTAAGAGTCTGATTTTGGGCTCCAACATCACCGCAGATGTTGATTGCAGCCAAGAAATTAAAAGACACTTGCTCCTGGTGAGGAAAACTATGGCAAATCTAGACAGTATACTAAAAAGCAGAGACATCACCCTGCCAACAAAAATGTGTATAGTCAAGGCCATGGTTTTCCCTGTTGCAATGTATGGCTGTGAAAGCTGGACCATAAGAAAGGCTGAGCGCCAAAGAATTGAGGCCTTCAAACTATGGTGTTGGAGAAGACTTCTGTGAGTCCCTTAGATTGCCAGATGATCAAACTTATCAGTCCTAGAGGAGATCAAACCTGATTGCTCCTTAGAAGGCCAGATCCTGAAGTTGAAACTCAAATACTTTGGCCACCTAATGAGAAATAAACACAGCTCAAAAGATCATTGGTTGCCCTCTGCCCTCCCTGGAAGACTTAGCCAGGTACTGTTGCCAAAGCAGAATCAAGGCCATCATAGAAGACCCCTCATACCCTGCCAATTATCTTTTTGACCAGCTGCAGTCTGAACAGCGTTTTAGGTCAATAAAATCCCACACCACTAGACTAACAAATAGTTTTTTTTCCTGGGCCATCCGAACTGCAAATAAATATGAAGTCACTACCTTATTAAGATGTGAAAAGATGTGAAATCTCAATAACCCATTCAGATGTATAATAACATATCACAGTACAATCCATCTCTTGTGTATTATACTCAGCTAAGCGTTACAGTCAGTCTTGGATGTATATTTTGTGTATATTCGTAGATATTGTACTCTCAAATTGCAAATGGAGACGTGGGTACTCTATTTTTCTTATCTTCATTTTTAAGTGCTTTGATTTTATTGTATTGCAACAGTTGCTGGGGTGCATCCACAGTTTCGTTGTACTTGTACAATGACAAAAAAGTTCTTCTAATTCTAAAAAAGTAGGAAGGATTCACTGGAGAAGAGTCTAATTCTGGGAAAGATTGAGGGCAATAGAAGAAGAGGACGACGGAGAATGAGGTGGCTGGATGGAGCCACTGAAGCAGTAAGTATGAGCTTAAATGGGCTCCAAAAGATGGTAGAAAACAGGAAGGCCTGGAGGAATGTTGTCCATGGGGCCATGATGGGTGAGACACGACTTCTCAACTAACAGGAAGAAAAGTCTGATTACACTGCAACAGGATAGAAATCTCATAAAAAGTTTTGCAAGCAAGCAAACAAATAGTAGCCCCAGATCCATGGCAAATGAGGAACACCTGCTCCTGCTTGGGATAGCAGCATGGTGCAAAGGAGTTTGTTTTTCCCGACTTCACACAAAGAGACTTGCTTTTGATGGCTTTGTGCAAAGGGGCTTTTTGGCATAAAGGGGCAGGCTGTAGAAAGAAGATGGCAAAGGTCTGCTATGGCAGCAAAGCACAGGATATAGATTGGGGTGGAGGAATTAAAGAACCCTTATGGTTGTAATTGTGGCTGGACTGCCAAGAACCCGACCCAAATTTTGATCACATCACCATGGGGGCACTGCAATGGCTATAACTTTGGGCTTTGGTCATAAGTCCTTTCATTCAACATCATAGTAG
>BHFT01006500.1:0-67368 GCA_004320025.1 Laticauda laticaudata
CTGGAAAGCAGGTTAGTGGGATGGGGAGGGAATGGGGATTTTGCAGTATCCTTCTCCTGCCATGCCCATCAAGCCACTCGCACCAAGCCATGCCCACAGAACCCCTCCCCATTTGGAAACTTCCTATAAAGGGTTAACATCCAGTCTTGGGAGGAGAGGAGGGTTGTTCTCCCTCCCCAGACCTCATCATGGGTTGTTGCCAGAGGTGGCATTCACCCAGTTCTGACCAGTTCTGGAGAACCGGTAGCGGAAATTCTGAGTAGTTTGGAGAACCGGCAAATCCCACCTCTGACTGCCCCCCACAACCCCATCTCTTCTCTGCCTCCCATTGAGTCCCAGATGATTGGCTGGGTCTCCTTTGGTTGCCTTGCACAGGAGAACAGAGCTGGAAAGCAGCTTAGTGGGGTGGGGAGGGAATGGAGAGTTTACAGTATCCTTTCCCTGCCATGTCCACCAAGCCACACTCACCCCATCACTCCCACAGAACCCGTAGTAAAAAAAACTGCTGAAATGGCCACAACAGGGTGATCAGATCAGCCAATACTTTCTTCTTTGAGTAGCTGTGATTGAGTCATAGAGGTGCCTTCTCTTCCACTTCCATCCCAGGGTGTTTGCTTTTGTTCTGTCTGCTGAATCACGTTCCCACAGTTTACCCTCTCCCCGAAGGCTTTATTGCTGGTCCTGTTGACTTTTTCCTGTCTTTGTTCATGGAAATGGCTTGGGAAGGCTGAGTTCAGGATTTTGCTTCCAAACAGTTGGGCGATGCATTTCTTAGCCGCTTTTCCAAATGCAGTGCACCAGGGCGAAACAGAATGCTTTTGAGTCAGAGTTGAGAAGTTCATAAAACCTTAAGTTAACCTTAAAACAACAAAGATCCAAAGCTTTACACCAGCTGACCTCCCGGGTTGTTTTCAAAGGCAGACCTCTTGACGCACCTTCTGGAAGACCAATCTGGATATCATTAGAGCCCTCATCCAGAAGGACAAGAGCTACTTCTGTAGGTTTGTAACTGACAAATCAATTAGGTTACAAAGGAAGGGCCACCTCCTGTGTTTCCATAAACAGTGGTTGGATTTGCAGATCACAGCCAACCAGGAATGGCAAACCCACAGCCTCAGGGGTTTATATATAGCCCAATCCTTCTTTTGTGCAACCCAGTCACCTTTTGAGAGCTGTATGCCCAAAAAAAGTTCTTTTTAATATCTGCTGATTAGTTGTACATTCAGAGTGACAATAAAGCTATTCTAAGTCTGCCACTCCTTAAAATTTCAGAGGGGAGGGGATGGGATAGCCATGGGTTTATCTGGGGTAATAATATAAAGCACACTGAAGTGAAGAAAAAAGTTAGAAATGTAAACATCAAGAATGCAAAGAAGGTCTAGAAAGAGTGCAGAGAAGAGCAACCAGGATGATTAGGGGACTGGAGACTAAAACATACAATAAACAGTTGTAGGAACTGGGCTTGGCTAATCAAGTGAAGAGAAGGACCAGGGAAGACACAATAGAGGTCTTCCAATATTTGAGGGGCTGCCACAGAGAGGAGGGGGTCAAGCTATTTTCCAAAACACCTGAAGGCCAGGCAAGGCATAATGAATGGAAACTGAACAAGGAAAGATTCAACCTGGAAATAAGGAGAAATTTTCTGACAGTGAGAAGAATAAACTCATGGAACAGAAGTTGACTTCAGATGTTGTGGGAGCTTCATCACTGGAGCATTCCAAGAAGAGACTGGACTGCCATTTGTCAGAAATGGTGTCGGATCTCCTACTTAGGTGGGGAAGGGGGTTGGACTAGATGACCTACAAGGTCCCTTCGAACTCTGATAATCGAGTAATCTGGTTTCACGCTTCCTAAGGTGCAGCCATCATAAGAATTCTGTGTTCTTCAGGAGATGTGGCCTTGAAAGAATTTTCTCAACACTAACCAGAATTCACTTGTTGAGTTGAGAAATAAAAGGATGTGGGAGAGAAATATGGCAAAGACCCGTTAAAGGAAATATGGGAAGGAGAAAGAGGAACAGGAGCATGTTGCAATCATCATCACTTTTGTGGGGAGCACAAGAGTCAAACAAGAAGATTCCAGACCTACAAGGATAACAGAACAGAATAACAGAATAACAGTTGATGGCTAGGTTGGGGTAAGCCTTAAGAGAATAACAGAATTGGAAGGAACCTTGGAGGTCTTCTAGTCCAACCTCCTGCTCAGGAAGGAAACCCTATACCATTTCAGACAAATGGTTGTCCAATCTTTTCTTTAAAACCTCCAGTGCTGGAGCATTTGCAACTTCTGGAGGCAAGTCATTCCACTGGTTAATTGTTCTAACCAGGGGTGGGATTCAAATTTGTTAACAACTGGTTCTATGGGCGTAGCTTAGGTGGTGGGCATGGCTTGGTGGTCATGTTATTGGCTGGGTGTGGCCAACTCAATATCACTCACATTGAGGCATGCATCTCCTCACCTGGCCTCTCATGATTGTGGGGATGCTGCAACAGTTGTAAGTGTGAAAAATGGTCATAAGTCACTTTTTTCAGTGCCATTGTAACTTTAATTGGTCACTCCACACAAGCAAAGTACCAGCAAAGAAAGGGGAAAAAACTCCAGAGAAGTTCCAGAGACAGGAAGTCTAGTCCTGCCAAGAATGCAATAAGGGTTAACGGAGAGGTAGTTTCTGTAAGCAACACCAGAATGTTTCCTTCCTGTCTTCCTTACAGGATTAGCCCAGTAATTTCTTCTAACAACCGGTTCTCCGAACTGCTTAGAATGTTAACAACCGATTCTAACAAATAGGTGCGAACTGGTAGAATCACACCTCTGGTTCTAACTATCAGGAAATTTCTCCTTCTAGGTTGCTTCTCTCCTTGATGAGTTTTCACCCATTGCTTCTTGTCCTACCCTAAGGTGCTTTGGAGAAAAGTGGACTCCCTCTTCTTTGTGGCAGTTCTTGAGATATTGGACGACTGCTATCATGTCTCCCCTAGTCCTTCTTTCCATTAGACCTATCATACCCAGTTCCTCCAACCATTCTTCATTCATTTTAGCCTCCTAATTGTCTTTGTTGCTCTTCTCTGCACTCTTTCTAAAGCCTCAGCTTCTTTTTTACATCATGGTAACCAAAACTGGATGCCATATTCCAAATATGGTCTTACCAAGTCATTATAAACTGGTATTACCAAAGGATGATGTCATTTGGACAAAAAGATGGCAAAATTCTCCACCATGGAAGGCAGAGAAAGAAAGCCAACAACGATGGTGGTGCCAAAAAAAGTTCATGAAGGACCAAGCTCCACATGGCTACTTAACAATAGTGGAGTCTATAGGCCACCTCTAGAATTGGCTGTCCTTGGAGAAAACTCTGGTGATCAGATCCATTTGAAGGATTTGTTGGGCTCCACTGTGACAACAGGAGAGTAGATGACTTTAATAGGAATCACCAGGATTCTTCCTTTAAGCTCTTTGGGTTATTTTCCAATGTGGCACTTTTCTTTCTGTAGTCATTATTAGAAGAGAATAGAAGGCTACTGTTCTGACCAAGGCTTCCTGAGACTTTAATTAAGCACATGCTTAGTCCAAATAACTCTCTTTTATTCAACAGCTGGGAATTATGTTCTTTCCCAGCCCGTAATGAATCCCGAACAGTCTCTCAAGATAAGCACCCACCTTTATCTCTTTTGAATTGTTGCCAACAGCTAAAGTGCCAAATTAACTGTAAAAAGCCAAACAAAGTACAAAGTCCATACAGAGCTTCAAGGTTTAATCTGAACAGAACAAAAGATGTTGCTTCCTGCAAAGGTTCCTATCCCTTTGCTCCTCCTTTCTATCTTATGGGAGGGGCAATCACCTCAAAGCCTTACTCCCAAGTCTCCCCTTTTGTCTTAACTGCTCTTGCCTTCTGGTAGCTCTGCACACACACGCACTGGGAACAGGCTCCCTTGTTCCTCTGCCTTGCTGCTGTTGGATTCTGGAGGGTCCAGAGTCAGCACATAACTCCCAGATGGTCCTGGTCCCATCTCTGTATCGGACACAGGACCCTCTCTCGAGTCCTCCCCCAGACTCCCAAACTGGCCCATGTTCTTCTCCACTGTCCAGTTCTGCTGCCGTCTGCGCAGGCTGCCAGTGGACCACAACAGTTACCTTCTCTTGGAGGGGAACCTTGATTATTGTTAAAGAAGGTATACTACACATTCTGATAGAAAGAATTCTTCTCTTGGAGGAGAAACGTGATGATTGTTAAAGAAGGCATACTATATATTCTGATAGAAAGAATTCTTCAACAGTGGAAACAATAACCTGAACTAATGGCAAGTTCTTCTTCCAGTAAGTTCAAGTAGACAACTATTTGTCATGGAAGGTTTAATGTGGGGATGTCCAACCTTGGCAACTTCAAGACTTGTGGATTTCTACTTCCAGGACTTCCATAGCTGGCTGGGGAATTCTGGGAGTTGCAGTCCATAGGTCTTGAAGTTTCCAAGGTTGGACGCAGGGTTGGGATTCTACCGGTTCTCACCTATTCGCTAGAACCGGTTGTTAACTTTCTAAGAAGTTCTGAGAACTGGTTGTTGGAAGAAATCTCCTTTTGGTTTTTTTTTCCACCCTTCTTACATTCTTGGCAGTCTGCCTAGACTTACTGTTTCTGAAGGAGGCTTTTTTTTTTTGCTGGTACTTTCTTAAAGGGGAAGGGTTGTTTTAAGATTTTTATACTGCTGGTGGGAGGAAATACTCCCCTGTTGGAGTTAGCACTTTGAAAAAATAATTGAATAATGAAGCAGAGTTGCCAGAAAGAAGCTTTTAATGACAAGGAACCAAGATGAGTGACATTCAGCAAGGCTTCTTGGCTAGCAATAAGATTGACATTCAAACATGAGTTTACATACCCTTTTGGAGTTTTGGTCTAAAACTGGTGGCCATTCAAAGTTACAGTGGCACTGAAAAAAGTGACTTATGACCATTTTTCACACTTACGACTGTTGCAGAATTCCCACTGTCATGAGAGGCCAGGCGAGGAGAAGTGCCTCTTGATGTGAGTGATGTTGAGTTGACCATGCCCACCCAGTCAAATGAGCAGCAAGCCACACCCACCAACTAAGTCACGCCCACAGAACCGATTGTTAAAATATTTGAACCCCACCCCTGGTTGGATGCCCATGGTTTAATGTGATGGGTGTCTAATGTGAATTCCTGCAGTGAGCTTTGGGTTGACTCAGGAAAGTAAATGGTTCCTCCCAACTCCAGAAGTCTACAATTCTCTAAATTTAAAATAAATTAAACCCAAAGGCAGATTATGAACATGACACCTCCCAGATGAGATGCATGTGCTATTCCTGTAACTTAAAAGCTTTCTGCAAATGTAAGCCAAGCAGTGCACTCAAATTTTCAGTGGGTGGGTGTGAGATTGGTCATAGTCTGACTAGTGACTCTGACTATCAATAAAGATCTAAATTATGAGCTTTTGGGTGCCAGACCCCACTTATGGAATTCTTTCCCAAAGGAATTCAGAGCTGGCTTCCTCCATACTATCTATCCAGACTATCTCTGCAAATGCTCAGCCAAGTGTTTCCAAATTATAAACTGCTCTGAGACCAGACTGCCCTTTATAGTGTTGTTTTTAAATGAATTCCTGTTTGTTTGTTTTTTATTTTTATTTTTTATTATCAGAAATGGGTCATTCTGCTGCTGATTCTTTTAAAACCAAAATTAATCCCCCCCTCCTTTTTTTTTTTTTTNNNTTTTTTTTTTTTTGAGAATTTCCTGTGGGGAAAATTAATAATCGTAACAACAATCATACCAGTATCAATTCAGCTAGCATGGTGGCTAGGTTGGGGTAAGCCTTAAGAGAATAACAGAATTGGAAGGGACCTTAGAGGTCTTCTAGTCCAACCCCCTGCTCAGGTGGGAAACCCCACATCATTTCAGACAAATGGTTGTCCAATCTTTTCTTTAAAACCTCCAGTGATGGAGCATCCACAACCTCTGAAAGTAAGCCGCTCCGCTGATTAATTGCTCTCACTGTCAGGAAATTTCTCCTTAATTCTAGATTGGTTCTCTCCTTTGTTAATTTCCATTCATTGCTTTTTCTCCTGCCTTCCGGTGTTTTTGAGAATAGCTTGACTGTTGACTCCCTCTTCTTTGTTTTGTAGGAAGTTAGCACCCGCTCCTCTCCTTAGGAAAATGAAACATTCCAGGAAACATTAAAAAGGAAGAATATTTCCCCTAAAAGAGAAGTAGAAACTCAGAACAGTAGAAACGCAGCTTCCCGACCTTTGTTAATGGGCCATTAAGACCAGGGCCAGTCTATTCTACATAACAAAGATCTACCTCCTTTAGGCAGATCCTGGTGGTTGCCCTTCATTGCACCACCCACCAAATTTCAACCAAACTTAACACACAGACAACCTACAAAGCTAGCTATGACCTCTGACAGCAACCAGTCAGGATAATCTTCCTGTGCCCCAGGAAATTCAAAGCCAGAGAGGGTATAAAACCCAGGGACTCTTAGCATCTCTTCCCTTTTCTTTGCCCAAGAGCTCCAAGGCATGTCCACCATTAAACCATCTTTCCAAGCAGTCACTGTGTTTCCAGTGTCTTTTCCCCCACTTGGAACTGAACCCAGAAGGATATTTCTTCCAACAGTTTCTTCTTTTAAATTGCTCTAAAAGGACTCCAAAAAGGGGATTATTTTTTAATGGCACATTTCTCCCCTCCTCCTGTTTTTATAAGGGAAGAAAAGTAGAAGACTCGTAGCTTGCTTTGACAGTTTGCTGAGTAAATGCATCTGCCTTTCTCTATTGACCCCTTTCCTTCCATTAGAATTTCACAGCTACAGTGATGTTTTTCTCTCTGTGGTGCACAATCCGAGCCCAGATGACCCCATCTGTTGAATAAAACTCTATCTTCCCCTCTTCCCTGACATTCATTCCAGGTTTCCTACTCATTCCAATAATGCATAAAACAAGTGGACAAAAAAACAAACCTTAAAAATCTTCATTTTTCTCCTTTCCCTCTTTCTTTCTTTTTTTTTTGCCGTTTCTCATTCATTATTCACTTCATATGAAGAACGGTTGCAAGAACTGGACATGGCTAGTCTAATGAAAAGAAGGACTAGGGAAGACATGATAGCAGAGTTCCAATATCTCAGGGGCTGCCACTAAGAAGAGGGAGTCAAGCTATTCTCCAAAGCACCTGAAGGTTGAACAAGATGCAATGGATGGAAACTAATCAGGGAGAGAAGCAACCTAGAACTAAGAAGAAATTTCCTGACAGTTAGAACAATTAACCAGAAGCCTCCAGAAGTTGTAAATGCTCCAACACTGGAAGTTTTTAAAAAAAAGATTTTGGATAAGCATTTGTCTGAAGTTTGTGTCAGGTTTCCTGCCTAGGCAGGGAGTTGGACTAGAAGACCTCCAAGGTTCCTTCCAACTCTGTTAGTCTATTCTATTCCAGGGGTTGCCAACCTTTTGGACCTCAATGACCACCAACTCATAATTTTAAATCCTGTGGACCACTAATATGAATTTTGACTGATGGTGGCTTGCTGATGTTGGTGGGGAAGTGAGTCCCATATTCCAGAGCAGCAGTAGTCACAAGATTGGCCCTTTGGTCATCCCATGATTTTTCTGCAGAGACCCTGGGAAAATCCTCCAAAAAGTCTGTAGGAAGATTCCCTACCCTGTTTTCCTACTGATCGATCATTCTTTATTTGGGATCACAGGTTACCATCTCCAGCTGCATTCTCAGGGGGAGAGAGAGAGAGAGAGAGAGGGAGGGAGAGAGAGAGAGAGAGAGAGAGAGAGAGACTTTTGGCTTTATGCAAGGAAAGCAGCAGAAGCAGCAGAAGTCTTTCTTTCTCTCCCCCAAACTCCATCAGAAATGAGTCTTTGTGAGACTTGTCACACTGGCACAGCCTCTTGGAGCAGGAGGCCTTGCAGGGTCCCAAAGACTCATTTCTGGCGGAGTTTGGGGGAGAGAAAGAAAGACTTTTGCTGCTTTCCTTGTGTGCAGCCAAAAGCAGAAGAAGAAAGAAGTGAGAAGAAGCAGTCCAGTGGCCAGGCAAAGTGTGTGGGGCATGTGGGGCAAGTTTCCCCCCCTCCGCCCTTTCCCTCCTCCCCTTACTACCTCATGTTGTTCGCAATGCAAGCGACACAAGCCTTGTGTTCCCACACAGCCTTTATTAATTGCTTTGGAGGGTGCTTTGAGGGTGGTGATATTTCTTTGCAGACCACCAAAATTTTCTTGCAGACCACCAGTAGTCCATGGCCCACCAGTTGGCAACCACTGTTCTGTTCTATTCTCATGAATCAGGAATGAAAGCAAACTCCGTGAAGTCCGACTGGAGCCTGAGCCAGTGAATTCAGACCAGGAGAGGTTCTTCATGGGAGTCACGAGGTCACTTCCTTCTGAAGCTGGAGCGGTCAGATAAGTTTGAACAGGGATGCTAAGCCGGGCCAAGGGCTTCTGGTTTCTCAAATCATCTCTGCTTGTTCATGACAGGCCCATTTTCTCAGGGGGAAAAAAAGTGATGTTGTGACCTCGCAAGTGGCTTGAAGAAATAGAATAGAATAGAATATCTTTATCGGCATTGCATTCCAAGAATACAATGAAATTTGAAAACTACTCCAGCGCACTGCCCCAAACACCACATCACAATCACACTACAGAGAATAATAATAATAATAATAATAATAATAATAATAATAATAATAATAATAATAATAATAATAATAATAGCAATAGGACTAAATCACAAATGCCCTGTTTGATTCAAGACAATTACTGCCTTGGAAAAGAAACTGTTTCTCAGTCTATTAATCCTCATTTTAAGACACCTAAAACGCCTCCCTGATGGTAACAGTTCAAAATATGAATGTCCAGGATGAAACGGTCGTGGATTTTTAAGTGGCTCTCGAGAGGAGTCTGGTCTTCGCAATCTCTTCCACAGAAGAAAGAGAACCGAACGCGATGAATTTTTTGTGTTGTGTTGATAAACTCTCTGGAGCATCTTCTTATCCACTACAGAGCATCCAGCGTACCACATACCGTACACAGTAGCCCAAAATCCTCTCATGTTAGAAAGTAACCCAGCAACTTATCACGCGCAAGCTACTCTTTTTCAACCCAACTCAGAAAGTGCAGTGCGCTGTTGGGTGTCACGAGCTAGAATGATCACGCCCTTCTTTGCAGTGCCATAAGTGTGGCCAACCAAGTAAGCGTTGTCGAAATATGAGTTTCCTAGAAATTTAAAACTATGAACTCTATTCTACAACTAATCTCCATTGATATAGTGGGAGAGCTCTGCTTGCAATCTTCTGAAGTCTATAATCAATTCTTTGGTCTTTTTGATGTTCAGGGTGAGGTTATGACTCTTGCACCACAAGACCAGTCTGAGGACCTCTGACCTATAGGCCATCTCCTCCTGATATGAGTCCCACCAACGTGATGTGAAGATGCAAAGAAAGTGCATGTAGTGTGTGCTTTACACAGAAAGTGTGTGTAGCTTTCTCTCTGTGTGTGTGCTGCATGTGTATTTTTTTCTGAAGCATTTACTTGCAAGATTGACCTGTTTATTACTTTTGAAGGAACAATAGTGTTGGACAAAGGAAGGATCTACAGAACATTATTATATATCCCATTACAGGTAAACTTCAACTTGCAACAGTCCATTTAGTGGCCATGCAAAGTCACTCTGGCACTGAAAAAAGTGACTTATGACCGTTCTTATACTTACGACCATTACAGCAGCCCCCATGGTCATGTGATCAAAATTCAGATGCTTGGCAACTGACTCATATTTGTGACGATTGCATTATCCCAGAGTCACTTGATCTCCTTTTGCGACTTTCTGACAAGCAAAGTCGATGGGGAAGCCGGATTCACTTAACAGTGGAAGTAATTAAACAGCTGCAGTGATTCACTGAACAACTGTGGCAAGAGAGGTTGTAAATTGGGGCAACGTTTACTTAACATATGCACTCACTTAGCAACGGACATTTGGGACTCAATTGTGGTCGTATGTACGAGGACCACCTGTATCTCTCTGTCTCTGCGTGATGTTTGTGTATGAGAGTGTGTGTGTGTGTGTAGACATACACCCCCACCCCCCTACATATATGCATATACATACACACACACATATATGTACATGTGTATGTATGTATATGTGTGTATGTGTGTATATGCAGGGATAGGCTTCAAAAATTTTAGCAACGGGTTCTCCGCCCAGTTGCTGGGTGGGCGTGGCCATGGTGGGCGTGGTCTAGTCAGTCTCCTTCACCATGGCAGGAGGGCGTTTCTGTCCTTCCGCATCCGGAGGGTTTTCTCGAACCTCCGGGAGGGCGAAAACAGCCTCCCCAAGCTCTGGAGACTCTCTAGAGGCCAGAAACAGGCCCATTTCCGGCTTTCCCGAACTTCCGGGAGGCTTATTTTCACCCCCTCCCTGAGCCCCCACATGCATCNCCCATTTCCGGCTTTCCCGAACTTCCGGGAGGCCTATTTTCACCCCCTCCCTGAGCCCCCACATGCATCCTGCACTTACCTGCATCCAAAATGGGCCGTGTGGGGACTCCGGGGAGGGGAGGGGAGGGATGGGAGGAGCAACCCAGGAGTGGGATTTGGGGTTTTTTGGAACTGCAGAGAATCTTAGCTTGGGGCTCTCTCGAACCCCTGTGAACCCCCAGCAGCCCACCCCTGTGTATATATGTGTGTGTGTGTGTGTAGTGTGTGTGTTTGTGTGTGTGTGTGTATGAACCATTTTCTTGCAATGTTCACCGGTTTATTTCTCTCGAAGGAACAATATCTTTGGACGAAGCGAGGACCCACAGAACATTATTATATCCCATGACTGTGTCGACTGCCTCATTCAAGGCACAGGACAGGCATTCAAAGCTGACCTTTCACCTTACTTTCCCTTCTGACGGCTTTAACTATAGATATTTCAGATAAGTGTAGCTCTTCTACACTACCAAATGCAACACGTTTTCCTTACGGGGATCGAAACAGCCGAAAAGATACGTTACTTATTTTCGCAAGAAAAATCGAACCAGCGAGTTGTTTTGATCAGGGAGATGGAAGCTCCTCCGAAGGCTAGGCTTACGTGATGCCATTCAAACCACATTTCAGTGCATAGTGTTGCCTAATTCCAGCTCTTGTATTTATGTTATGGGTTACTATGTCATGCAAACCCTGAGAATGGATGAATTAGGAAAACCACGGATCTCTTAATCCAAGCTAAAGTGTTTTGTGCAAACGTAATCCGAGAATAGTGATTGGTTGTTTTAATAGAAGCTGTTGTGATGGATCAAATGGTACAAGACAGGATGATGGGAAAGGGAACAAAGCCTGATTTTGTCTTCCAAGTGCTGTTGATTTTTTTTAAAAAAAACCTATATTGATGTTGTGTTCTTTTTCATTGTTTATTTTATGGTTCTATTATTTTCTTTTCTATTTATATTCCTTTCATTTTCTTCTTTTATATTATTATAAACTGCCAAGCAGCCTCTTGGTGAGATAGGTGGCAAATAAACTTAACAAAGAATATATAGCAAAGTAATAACAAGAAGTTTGCAGACAGAAATGGATAACTCTGGACTTTTTGTTAGTCAAAGTTGAAATGTGGGCTCCTTGGTGATCTCTGACCCTGGTTCTTTTCTTGTAGGTGTTTCATTACCCAGCTTGGTAACATCATCAGCGTACTGATGATGTTACTTTGGTAATGAAATGTCTGCAAGAACCAGGGTCAGAGACTACTAAGGATGACCAAAACTACACCTCACAGGTCTTTTCTCTGCTGGTACTTGACCACATTGTATAAATATGGCCTGGCAAGCTCTTTTTTTTCTGCCAATCCTCAGGACTGTCAACTCATAAAACATTTCCATGCTTGTTTTAAAGTTGCCATGAAAAGAAGGAGAGGGGAGAAATTTTAAAGAACAGTGCAGCCTTTTGCAACCGAAGATTATCACTCAGCTACCAGAATTTCTGCCACGCAAAACTCTAATTGGAGAATGTGATTGATGACTCTGAGCTATGATCATGTCTTGTTGGAGAATATGAATTATGATACACCCAGAGGGGTGGGGGGAAAACCAGGGTCAAGGATAACAGTGAATTACATGTCTCAGAATTGGCTTCATACAGATCATGACAACATGTTCGCTCCTAATAAATTATTTGAAGTTTTTGAAGCTTGGATCGAGGCTCATGATTTAATTAGGGCAACTGCCAGAATCCTGACAAGGACAGGACAAGAACTGAACAAGGAGTGATTTAACCTGGAAATAAGGAGAAACTTTCTGACAGTGAGAACAATTAACCAATGGAACAGAACTTGCCCTCGGAAGTTGTAGGAGCATCATCACTTGAGAGTTTCAAGAAGAGATTGGACTGCCATTGGTCAGAAATGGTGTGGGGGTCTCTCTCTTGGGGTTGGACTAGATGACCTACAAGGTCCCTTCCAACTCTGATTATCTGTTATCTGACATTGCTTGCATTTTATTCCCAATCCAGACCTGATGCAGTTTAAAGTCAACCTTGGCTGTTCTGGTGTTAAACCAGTATTTTCTTCCTGGAACAGGCAACAAACACGGGCAATTTAGTAAGACCACGTCTAGAATCCTGCATCCAGTTTTGGCCACCACACTATAAAAAAGATGTTGATCCTCCAGAAAGAGTACAGAGAAGAACAGTAAAGATTATTAGAGGACTGGAGACTAAAACATATGATGAACCATTGCAGGAACTGGGTTTGGCTAGTCTGGTGAAGAGAAGGATGAGGGGAGACATGATAGCGATCTTCCAATACTTGAGGGGCTGCCACGGGGAGGAGAGGGTCAAGCTGTCTTCCAAGGCACCTGAAGGCCAGACAAGGAACAATGGATGGAAACTGAATTAGGAGAGATTTAACCTAGAAATAAGGAGAAATTTTCTGACAGTGAGAACAATCAACCAATGGAACAGAAGTTGCATTCACATGTTGTGGGAGCTTAATCTCTGGAAACTTTCAAGAAGAGACTGGACTGCCATCTGTCAGAAATGGTGCTTGGGCAGAGGGTTGGACTAGATGACCTACAAGGTCCCTTCCAGCTCTGTTATTCTGTTAATTTTGATGTGGATGCAATCTATCAGATTTGATTGACCACTCTCTTAATGTTGGACTCTGGTGGTCAGCACCTACACTTAGCCCTCAACTTACAACCATTTGTTTGTTTGTTTATTTATTTATTTTGTCAAGCAATTATAAGATTACAGGTATAAGTATAGACATAATTATAAACATGAAATGGATACATATGAGAAAAAATTAAAGAAACAATAGGACAGGGATGGTAGGCACGTTGGTGAGCTTATGCACACCCCCTACAGACCTCTTAGGAAAGGGGTGAGGTCAATGGTAGAAAGTCTAAGGTTAAAGTGTTTAGGGTTTGGGGAAGAAACCATGGAGTCAGGAAGAGTATTCCAGTTCAGTAAATATTCAAAGTTACAACGGTACTGGAAAAAGTGATTTGCAACCTGTACTCATGCTTACAACCATTGTAACATCCCCACTGTCAAACAATAAAAATTCAGATGCTGAGCCATTGGCACATACTGTATATAAGATGGTTGCTGCATCTTGGAGTCTCTCTTCTTTGGGTCAGCCCTTTAGATATTGGAAAATTGCTATCATGTCACCCCTAGCTTTTCTCTTTATTAAACTAGATGTGCCCAATTCCTCCATATGTTTTAGCCTCTAGTCCCCTGATTGTCTTTGTTGCTCCTCTCTGCTCTCTTTCTAGAGTCTCAACATATTTTTTACATCGTGGTGACCAACACTGGATGCAGTATTCCAAGTGTGGCCTTACCAAGGCATTATAAAGTGGTGTTAATACTTCATGTAATCTTGATTCTATTCCTCTTTTAATGCAGCCTAGGATTGCATTGGCTTTTTGGGCAGCTGCAATACACTCCTGGCTCATATTTAACTGATTGTCCGCTAGGACTCTGTCATGCCCTAGCACATAACTTTTATATATTGTTGTTGCCCTCTAGCCCCATCCAGTGGCCAGAGAGACAAATACCAAGAATATTGTTTGAAGCTTACCCCACCTCATTACCCATCAGCCCACAATCTCAACAGAAGTGCACACTAAGAAGCCAGACTCCATTTCCTTTATCATTTGGAGAAGGCAGAAGTACAAAGAAGAATCAATTTTAATCTGTGGCACATAGTCATCCAAGGACAAATCCTCAACCCACATACAGAGCATTGCCAATGAGTTTTAAATTGCTTGTATTCATTAATCGTTATGGTCAGCAGTAACTCAATACTGTCTATCTTGTATTTGGTTCTCATTGTACGTATCCCTATTTTCCCAAGTTTCACCATATCCTGTTCTTTCAATAAAGCATCCAGATCTATGCACACGGTCTGTTTTATTGGAGGATAGTAGGAGCTGCATGATGAACTGCACACAGCCTAATGAGTAATGAGGACAAAGCATATTCTAAGATCCCTCTTACAGTTGCTATTATTGAGCCATGTAAAGTTAAAAGATGGCAAGTGCAATGAAGTGAGAAAGGGTCTTGCTATCCTTCTATGAAGGCCTGGGTGAAGAACCAGGTCTTCACAGCTTCTTCTAAGCAAACAGGAGAGCTGCAACTATTTGGGTTTTAGGGAAATCTCATTCCAGAGGGCTGGTGTTGCAACAGGGGCGTGCTTCCGGCTTTCTGAAAGATGATGTTGATTAATCAAAGGAACTTGGAGTCCACCATCCCTGCAGGACCGAATCAATTGGGCAGATGTTATGGGAGAGGGACAGTCCCTCAAGTGGTTAGGTCCTACGCCATGAAAATGATCTGAAACCGATTTGTTCAGAATAGGGCTGGTCATGGTTAGAGAAGATCAAGAGGCAATTTGATCACAGTCTTCAATTATGCAAACAGATGTCACACTGGGGAAGGTCAGGATTTGTTTTTTTTGGTCCACCGTGCAGGACAGAGAATAATGGACTGAAATTTCAGGAAGGCAAATTCAAAGTGTATGTTAGGAAGAAACACAGACACACAGACAGACAGATCTTACCACTATGAACAGTGTGACCATGGAAAAGTGACTGAGAGAGGTTGGGGGCTTTCCTGCATTTTTATATGTTGAAACAGAGTTAGGGCAACCATCTATTGGGGCTCCTTTAATCTGACTTACTGCCCTTAGTAGAGAGTTGGACTTGACAGATTTGTTTTTTTTCTGACTCTAGGATTCTTTGATTGTGCAATGCAAATGTGACAATGAGGTTAAAAAAGACCTCCAAGAGNGATTTGTTTTTTTTCTGACTCTAGGATTCTTTGATTGTGCAATGCAAATGTGACAATGAGGTTAAAAAAGACCTCCAAGAGTTCTCATCCATCTCTCAATCAATCAATCAATCAATCCATCAATCAATCAATCCATCAGTCACTTAAACCACCTCCTATGGTACTCCCCCATTAGGGCACGAAGCCACCTGGCAACGCCAAGTCTTCAGGCTCCTGTGGAAAGTCAGGAGAATGGGAGCCAACCACTTTATCATGCCTTGGAAATAGACTTAGAATACTGCATCCAGTTTTGGTCGCCATGATGTAAAAAAGATGTTGAGAGTCTAGAAAGAGTGCAGAGAAGAGCAACAAAGATGATTAGGGGACTGGAGGCTAAAACATATGAAAGGTTGCTGGAACTAGTCTGATGAAAAGAAGGACTGGGACGACAGGATAGCAGTGTTCCAATATCTGAGGGGCTGCCCCAAAGAAGAGGGAGTCAAGCCATTCTCCAAAGCACCTGAGGGTAGGACAAGAAACAATGGATGGAAGCTAATGAAGGAGAGAAGCAATCTAGAACTAAGGAGATATTTCTTGGCAGGACAATTAATCATTGGAACAACTTGCATCCAGAAGTTGTGAATTCTCCAGTTTTTAAGAAGAGATTGGACAACCATTTGTCTGGAGTGATGTCGGGTTTTCTGCCTAAGCAGGGGGTTGGACTAGAAGACCTCCACGGTCCCTTCCAACTCTGTTATTCTATTTCTATACAACCTCAGGGAGTGAGATGTCCCATAGGGCAGGGGCCATGACGGAGAAGGTTCTTCTCCTAGACCTGTAGGAGATGACCAGGCTAAGCCCACAGGAGGGGTCAAATATGTTATCACTCACAAGTCCCCTCATATCCACAAGAAATCTAAGTCCCACCCACCTTAAATGCCTTTCTTTAACTCCTGCGAATTTCCCTCGACCGTTAGTAGTCCAGATTCATGTAGAGCGCTTAAGCTTGCGACAAACCTTTATACTCATTTGAACTAAATTTCTTGATTTTCCCCGGTGCTTGACAAGACCCTGCCAGCTGGAATTGCTTGATTGATGGAATCAGTGGTGGAATTCATTTTTTTTTTGCTACCAGTTCTGTGGGCATGGTTTGGTGGGCATGGTGTGGTGTGGCTTAGTGGGCTTGGCAGGATAAAATCTCCATTCCTACCCAACTCCAGAGGAAGGATACTGCAAAATCCCCATTCCCTCCACACCCTACTAACTTGCTTTCCAGCTCCGTTTCTCCTCTGCAGGGCAACCAAAGAAGACCCAGACAATCAGCTGGGACTAGGGAGGTGGAGAATAGATGGGGGGGGGGGCAATCAGAGGTGGGATTTGCCGGTTCTTCCGAAGTGGTCAGAACTCTCTGAATACCACCTCTGGATGGGATCCAAAGGTTGCTTCATCTTCCAGCATGGGTGAGGTGGACCTGTCCAAAGGGGTGCGGTAGTTCCTTAAATAACCTGGATCCACGCCATGTAGATATATTCTGAGAACTGTTAGAGAGAAGCAATCTTAGCTCTCTTCCTGCCTACCACACATTCCAAGCTTCACTCTGGGAAGCAGCTCCTCCCTCCTGAGACTCCAAACACACACACACACACACACACCCTTCATTCTTCCTGAGCTAAGATGAAGGAACCTAGGCTGGTCATGCCCTTCTCCCCCAGATTACCCTGAGCAATTGAAACCCAATGTTGATGGGTTGTAGTCTTCCAGGACAATACTGGGGAGCCATGCCTGATTAGAATGAACCCCTTCCCCCAGGGGAAGATGTTACAGAGACTTGGGCTGCACGATGTCTGGAGTCTCTTCCATAACATTCATTCTTCCCAGCTGGGGAGATGGTTCCGGAGAGCGGTGTCTCCAAGTAAGCAGAAAGACAATGCTACATTCCTTGCATTCTGGAACCTAATTAAAGCCACAAGAAGACTTTTTTTCATGAAACATTGCTCAAATGCCAAGGGAGAAGGAAGAGGACACAGAGAGAGAGAAACAAACAGGCAAACAAGATTCTCCTGTCTCCACTCATTCAGTCCAGGTGTGGAAAGTGGAAGACCTTGGCAATGGCTGTTACAGGTGCCTCATGTTTTGAGTCAACAGCGGCCAAGTTCAAAGAGCAGGAAGTTATTCCTATGAATAATGCAACGAAATATTTTATCTGAAAGGGAATGCATCATTTCACACACACACACACACCCCTCAACAATCAGATGAAAGTAAAATCAGAGAGAAAAGTTAACTTTTTTTCCGTGTAGATATACAGTTGTATTCTCTACAGTCCTGGTCCTCCTCGACTCCTTTTCCTTGGAAGAAGAGCCGGTCTTCAGCAGGTTCTGACCAAATCTGGAGAACCGGTAGCGGAAATTTTGAGTAGTTTGGAGAACCGGCAAATTCTACCTCTGACTGGCCTCGCCAACCCCATCTATTCTCTGCCTCCCATTGAGTCCCAGCTGATCGGCTGGGTCTTCCTTGGTTGCCCTGCACAGGAGAACGGAGCTGGAAAGCAGGTTAGTGAGGTGGGGAGGGAATGGGGAACCATAGTAAAATGTTTTGAATCCCACCACTGGTTTTCTTGGTTTACCAGCACATTGCAGAGACCTGGACTAGACAATGTTTATGATGCTTGCTAATCTTACAGTTCTATGACTCTATCTTTCTAAATAATGCCATTTCTGAACTTTGCACTGCAGAGTGTCCAGGAATCAATAGCTACACAGAGTGGTGGGCTGCAACTGGTTTAACAACCGATTCTGTGAGCCTAATGTGGGCTTTGCACACACATGAAGCATTCAAAAAATACCAAGTTGAACCTCTACAGGGCAGCCCCAGTAAGTAGAACAGCTGAGGTACATGAAATCTACTGTGTCATGTCCAGCTGAGCTGGAAAAGACAGAAATATAGGACAGGATAGGAGGAGGGCGGATGGGCGGGACCAGGTGATCATCAGAGCTACCAGTTCACTAGAACCAGTCTGAACCAGTCACAGCCCACCACTGGCTACATATCTGTGGGGTCTTTGGTGCTCTCTGAGCTTGGTTGAGGGCACCAAGGACCCTACAGATTTACCTTGATTTACAAATATTTTTCTTCTCCTCTCTTTTCTTCTCTATTGTTCAAATCTCAATTAATCTTTAATAATTTTTACAGGAATGTTGTAAAAGAGACAGAGAAAGAACAAATTTACAAGACAACCATTCACCCTGTACCACTATATGGCACTGAATGCTGGGCAGCAACAATAGGGACCAAAAGCTCTCTCCATGCCATGGAAATGAAAATACTCCGTTGGATATTGGGCATCTCCCTTCTTGACCACATCACCATCCAACAACATTTTGGTGTGGCACCAATTATAGAGGAGAGGAGAGAAGGCCGGGTCCACTGATATGGACATGTCCAGAGAGCAGCGCCTTCCACTGTGCCCAAGACTGCCTACCAACTAGAAGTCAATGGGAGGTGACCTCCCATTGTTTCCAAAACAGAGATGGCAAAACACCATCAACAAAAATATGCAAGTCATGGGCCTGTGCCCTGGAAATGCAGCTGACCATTGCAAAATGGCATTCAATGACCCAAAAAATGGATCCTACACTTGCAGTAATATGTAAAGAAGTAGAAGGAGGAGGAGGAGGAGGAGGAGGAGGAGCAAAAAGAAAGAAAGAAAGAAAGAAAGAAAGAAAGAAAGAAAGAAAGAAAGAAAGAAAGAAAGAAAGAAAGAAAGAAAGGAAGGAATAAAGTCCCAAATTATAATAATACAGAAGTAAATTGGCAGGAAAAGACTGTTTTCATTTGAGGTACTTTCCCTTTCTCGTGACAGACAGAAGCAAAATAATTTACAATGCAAAATTAAAAGAAAGCAAAAAACCCCAGGCGGCAACTTGTATTTAATTGGCATAACGTGTTAAAAAAAAAAAAAGCAATCACTTTGGGGGCTGCAGATTTCATTGATGCATTTGCTGATTTGTTTGTATTACTTCCTAGCCACAATGCGGGCACCCCACGGTCACGTGAAAGGCTCTTGTTTCACTTGAGACATCTGGCATTTTTTTTTTTTTGACTGATTGCACCGCACGAGGAGGCTCTCAATCTGGCTCTGTAGACTGTTTAGTACAATGGTTAATCCAGACCAGGCCCTTCCCACCCAGCTCCTGTCTCAGAGCATCTCAATTCAACGCATCCTTTCTTCTTCATGCTCGGCTCGGCTCTTCGGTTGCTCAGCTTGGAGTGTGTTTGAAGTTCGTCCAGGAGGTTTCTTGCAGTGAATCATGGAGGTCTCACTGCTGGAATCGAGAGCCACAAGAAAGGCTCACTTAGCTGAGACATTATAGGTACACCCCCCCTCCCCTCCCTTGGAGATCTCCCTCAGAGGTAGAGCTACCAGATGGCTCTGGTTTTAAGGGACACTTATTTGGCATGAAATGTGTTCTCCTTGGTTCCATACAGTTAGGGGAACAAGAGCTCCCTTTGCAATTTGGACTTCTGGTTGACTTTTAGGATAAGTCCAGAATCAAGCATTAAGGATTCCTTCCTTCCTTCTTTCCCTCCCTCTTTCCCTTCCTTTCTTCTTTCCCCCTTCCCTCTCTCCCTCCCTCCCATCCATACTCCCTCCCTCTATCCCATCTATCCTCACTCTTACCTTCCTCTCTCACTCTTTCTCTTCCATGTACCCTACCCACCCATCTTTTTTCCTTCCGACCTTCCTTCCCTCTTTCCCTTCCTTCCTTCTTTCCTTCCCTCCCATCCATCCATCCATCCATCCATCCTCCCTCATTTCCCTCCCTCCCTCCTTCTTTCCTCCCCTCTTTTCCTCCCTCCCTCCCATCTTTCCATCCTCTCTCCCTCCCTCCCTCCCATTCCATCCTCATTCTTACCTCCTTCTTTTCCTTTCTCCTTCCCTCTCTTCCATCTACCTACCCACCCATCTTTTTTCCTTTGTACCTTCCTTCTTCCCTCCTGCCTCCTCCCCCCTCTCCATGTCACCCATCCTCCCTTCCTCCCTCCCTCCCTTCCTCAACTTTGGACAAGAATTAATTTTTCTCCTTCTGTTTCCTTTTCCTTCTCCTTCCCCTGCAGAAGCTTTGCTGCCATTGGATCCAGTCTGGAAATCCTTTCATGCATGGGTAGTTTTCCCAAAGTCCATTACTGCTCCCTTGGCATATGACAAACAGCACAACAGAGCAATCCTATGTTTAGAATTTGAACAAGAGATATAGTCACAGATCCCAAGAGATCATTAATTCTACATTTCTAGGGCTCATTTTGTAAAGCCCGTGTCACACTGCAACAATGGATGGAAAGAGGATGTAAAATGGAGAGAAACACTTGCCATCCGTTGGTTAATGCGATTCATCCGTTCTGTACTCACTGCCTCCATTTTCATCCCTCTCTATCCGTCCAGCATCCGTCGACTGAGTTCCATCTGCTCAAAAAGTTTTTGACTGCTCAAAACTTTTTGAGCAGAAAAGATATCCAACGTGTCCGTTCTGCATCCGCAACGGCATACGGGGAACATCCGCTTCTACATCCGTCGTCATCCGTTACGCGTCCAGCGGAAAACGGACACAGGGAGGAAGCAAAAGGGACGTGGAACGGACGCGCAGCGTTAGTAGAACGGACGGAGAAAGGATGAAAGCGGATGCAGTTTGCATAGAAAGCATTTTAAAAATGGAAAAAAACGTTTGCAGAGGGGACCTATCTCGGATATTAAGATGTCTTAGAGGATGCCTAGAGGATGCAAAAGGACACCTAGTGGAAAACCTATATTGCCTATAAAAGGGGAGCAACTCACCTGGGTCTCACTTTCAGTCAGCAGCCCTGCTGTGCAGAGCCTCTGCAGCCTTCATCTGGAGTCTTGCTCTTCCACAGCATCCATTGATGTCCACCAGATCATAAAACACAGTCCTTTTGGTAGCCACCATCGTTCTGCAACGAGGGCGAAGCCATCTACAGGCCTCTTTCAAGCTGTTTCTACAGAAGAAAAGGAGGCAGCCAAGAAGTGCTCTGGGTCCGAATTATGGATTGGGAGAAGAGCAGAGTACGGACTGTACAAACAAGCTGATGGTTGGAGCTGAGAACGAGCCCTCGTGCATTCCAGAATTTCATGAGGATGCCTCCAGCCATGTTTGACGAAGTTGTGGGGGCGGCTGAGACCCAGTTGACCCAAGGCAAACACCAACTTCCGGCCCAGCCTGGGACCCTGGGCTCAGGTGGCACTGATTCTGCACCACCTGGCCTCAGGGACCACCTTACAGGAGCATGCAGTAATAGCTGGAGGTGCACACAACACCGATAGCATTGTGGTCAGAGACAGTTGGTGCAGGCCATCATGCGAAGAATACCTTGGAGGAGCTCCTCCGTTGCACCCTCCATTGAAGAGGCTGCGAAGAAAGTTTTGCAGAGCAGTGTATCAGAAGTGGAACTTCCCCCACACCGTTGGAGGCCATAGATGGGAAGCCACGTGGCCGCAAATCTCCAGCCAAAGTCGGGGTCCACTTATTTCAACTACAAGGCGCTTCTATCAAACATCATCCTCTTCTCCCATGGTCGATGCTGACTAACAAGTCAGTGTACATCGGATCTTCAGGCAACGGCTCATGTTCAGATGCCCAGGTTATACAAACGCCATGTGAACGGACTCAACGGAGCGGCTGGAAAACGCCACCCTCATCATGGGCTTCCCAGATGTCAAGACCCCCTGCCCAACCGACGACACAAGATGTGCCCTACTTCATTTGGGGGATGACGTCCTTCTCCTCAGAACCTACCTCATTGAAGCCCTACACCTCCAAATACCTCGAACCGTGAAGAGAGGATCTTTCAACGTACAGGCTGTCCATGCAAGGCGGGTGTGGAGAACCCCCTTGGCATCCCTGGCCAACAGGTTTCCAGGTACTTCTCACCACCAATGCAAGCATCCCCAGAAAGACGCTGAGGAGGATCGTGGAAGCTTGCTGCATCCTGCACAATCTTCGATGCCACCCGCTACCCAGTGTTGCAGAACAGGCTGTGGACCTCCAACAAGGCAATGGACATGAGCCTGGGCAAGGAGGCAAGGCGAAACCTCATAGAACACTGAGATTGTGCAAGGCCCCAACAGAGTTCATGTGAAGGGAAGAAGAGCGCAACCTCCTGAGACACTGGTTGCAACTCCCCAGCTGGAGCAGTGGTAGTGGCAAGAAGGATGGTAATGATTAACTGGATGCTTCCTTCAGCCTGTCTCATCACACGGATAGATTGGGGCCATGTATGTTGGGGGGCCTACAATGAAACAGGGCATATAATAAAGAGTTGTGTTTAGTTGACATGTGTGGGATGGAATGATCCACATTATTATTGATTAATAAAGGGCCATAGGTGTGCACTGGAGAGGTTTGGACCTACACCCATATGCTTACTTGCACTGGAGGTTTATCGTATCCCACAGCTTTACCCATCCCCAAAGGTTCCCTGCCATCCCACAGGTATCCTGCCCATCCCACAGCTATACCCCAATCCCACAGGTATCCCTGTCCATCCCACTGCTACCCTTACCAATCCCACCAAGCATGCAAAGGTTTAAACCATTCTTAAAAGTTTCCACCAAGACTTTATTGACAAAAATTAAATGAAGCAAGTGTGTTGAGCAAAGATAATCTTTATTAATAACAAGCTGCAAAAGAAAAATGGCCCAAGCTCAAGTGTCCAAAGCAAAAATAAAAGTCAACAGGTAGCCACCACCAGGACTCTGGCACTCTTCTCAGTCAGTCTGAGCCATTTCCCATCATTTCAGGGGTGAAGGGCCAGGTGCTGGTGGAGGTGAGCTGCTGCTGGGATGCTGGTCTGAGGCACCATTGGGGTTGCCCTGCCCAAGAGCGACAACAGGGGATGGTGTGCTAGGAAGCTCTCAGACAGCTGGATCAGCCCCGTGAGTTTGAGAGCCCCTTCCTCCATGACATGGGGTGTTCAGCCTCAAATACCGATGAACAGATGTTCTGAGGGCCGGCGGGCTTGGCTGTGGGGTGGAGGAAGGAGCAGTGTAGTGGCGGCTGTCTGGTCTGGCACTGGTGAGGACTGGCATCGGCTGGCATCAAGTGGCAATGGGTGGCAAGCCGTGGCAGGGGTTGGCCGGATGGCGTGTTGGGCATTGGTGGCTCGAGGGCACTGTGGCGTCCGATGTACATGTGCCTGGACAGGAAGGGCTGCCTGTGCGCTGGACCTTCCTGGTAGCCGTAGCCTTGGTAGGGGAGGGCCTGGGAAAGGCCTTGGAAGGGTATCTGACATACCTGAGGTGGCAGGAGCAGCCTGGACTGGGGGGGAGCAGGTTCAGCTTGGTCTGGAGGGTTGTGAAGAAGATTGTGATCCCGTTCCTTCACCACCTGGTTCTGAAATGTTCATTTGAGGTCTGGTTGACGGTAGGTGAGGAAGGGCTTGCGGTTGGAGGATGAGAGTCGGTGTGATACCAGCGCTGAGAGAGGAATCTACGCTGCTCCTGATGTGTTCCCTTGATTTCCAAGCCGGACAGTGTGGGCTCTGCCCCTTGGTCTGGCTTCTCTGCCTTTTGATGCAGGTGGAGCTGGTTGCCCTCTCCTTGCTCCCACTGCGTTAGGGGGTCCTCACGCGCTTCCGCCAATGGGTAGTTACAGCTTGTCGGGGGATCTCCCGCGTGCATGCTCCACGATACCTGCCTGACACAGGAGCTGACTCTTGGCCAGAAGAGGACTGGCTTCTCAGCAGGCTGCCTGAGAGAGAGGCGTTGTGAGAGGGGCTGCTCCTCGGTGGCGGATCTCACCTCCAAGAAGCTGCATTTGGCCATCATGTAGGTCATCTCTGGCCGTCAGCCCATTGAACCGGCGGCCTGGCCAGATTTCTTGAGGTGCGCTTTCCCGTACCAGTGTGGATGTGCTTCCACCAGCCGAGGAGCACCTCCGAAAGTGATAGCCAGGCTCTCCGCCTTCTCTCTCCAAGCAGCCTGCTTCCTCTGGTGTCTTGATAGAGCCTGTGTCCCTTCGCCAAAGATATTCATTCTCCCTTAGCCACTCCAGCACCTCATATCATGTTCCGCCTTCAATGGGAGTATTGCCTCCTTCCCGTTCACGTGTCTGTTCTCTTCCTCCCTTTGGAAGGAGGAGGGCCATATGGGCCCTCATCAGAAGGCTTCCAGGTGTAAGGGGCTGCTCCTGCCACACCCACCACTACCAGGCAGTAGCAGCAACAACAGTAGCAGCAAAAGCAGGACCAGCAGACCAGCAGCACAGCAGCACAGCACACCAGGACAGCACCAGCAGACCAGAGCAGACCAGAAGGACCAGGAGCACCAGCAGGACCAGGAGCACGAGCAGGAACCAGAGCACCAGCAGGACCAGCAGAGCAGGAAGCGCGCCAGAGAGTAAGCACCAGCAGTACCAGAGGACCAGGAACAGCACCCAGCAGAGTAAACACCAGCAGAAGCCCAGCACCAGAAGCAGCATCACCGAAGCAACCACCACCAGAAGCAGCATCAGCAGAGTTAAGCACCACCGAAGCACCAACCACCAGAAGGCAGCAGCAGCAGAGTGAGCAACCAGCAGAAGCACCACCACCAGAAGCATTTCAGCAGCAGAAGTCACCACCCCAGAAGCGCATCAGCAGAACCCCAGCACCAGAGATCGAGCCCGGCAGCAGAAGCCCCAGAAGAAGGCAGAGTCAGGTCCAGGGGGTTGGAGGGTGGCCCTGTCCCTCTTGCCAGGGCTGGCTAGCAGATGGACAGAGCTTCCTTTTCTTCCCATGGTTGTTGGTTGCTTCTGTATGTCTGTCTTCTGTCTGTCTGTCTGTCTGGCTGGCAAGCTGTTCTGGAAGAGGTCTTTTCTTCTTGAATGGTGACCTCTTGCGAGCTGCTTCCCTTTATATCTGCGGGGCTGACGCAAGCATCCTCCCCACATGCGCATGTGACGCTGTGCATCTCCTAGCATCCGCTAGGCTTCCACTAGGCTCTGCTCTGCATTCCAGTCTTCATCCGCTCGGCATCCCGTCTGCATCCGCCTTTTTCCATCCGGCGTCCACTTGCTGTTCTCCCCCCGGAAGCCTTGTGGATTGCCATTCCGCTCCCATCCACTTCCATCCGCTAGGCTTCCATGGAGCATCTGCTTTCCTACTCAGCCCTGCGTCCTTCCCCCTGTCCGTTCCTTTCCGTGTTGTTCGCTCTTGGTTATGCAAATTCGGGGCACTTTTGAAAGCGCAATAAAACGGATGGAACATTTTGCTCGTCCGCTGTGTCCTTTTTACAAATGTTTTGCATCCGTCGGCCAGTGTGACAGGGTCTTTAGTTGCGGGTGGCAGTGGAGAGAGTGTATCCAATTTTATGTCTGTAAACTCCTACAGCTTCAAAGCAGCCTTCCTTCGTTCTTGTGTCCCAAATGTAGGAAACCTCACCCCCCCCTTTTTTCCTCTCTTGATTTTATAATAACTCCTGGCTAATCCTTTGGGTGAAGCTGGGATTAAGCCTGTCTGCTGCTTTCTTAGTTATCTTGGCCCTTTATCTATCCTCTACTCAATTTCTCAAGTTGCTTAACCAAAAAACCCAGGATAGATAATTTCAAAAAAATCATTAATCAGTTTATCATTGCCCGCAGATGATCTCCAAGGTTAACAATCTGTGCATTTTTTTTCCTACTGGTGTGCCATAAATATTCAAGGAAACAGTGCACCACTATGGATTCTGCTGTGGCAGACAAACTCATGTGACTTGGAAAGCATTTGTGATTGCTGATGACAACCTCAATCATGAAATGAGCTTGAAAGCAAGATTCTGTCTGGTTTCATTCACACCTGTCATTTAACCAGGTCAGAAACAGACCTAGTTGCCAGTATGCTAAGTAAGTTTAGTTTAACTATCCTAGGTCCTTTCCAACTCTATTATTCGATGGGTTCTATGAGTTTTAGTGGCTACTTGTGTGTACGTGTGTGTGTGTGTGTGTGTGTGTATGTGATTTAACACAGTGTTTCCCAACCTTGGCCATTTTAAGATGTGTGGACTTCAATGCCCAGAATACCATGGCCAGCAATGTTGCCTTAGGTATTCTGGGAGTTGAAGTCCCCATATCTTAAAATGGTAAAGTTTGGGAAACCCTGGTTTAACATATCATGTAAATCAGAGATGGTATTCAGCAGGTTCTGACCAGTTCTGGAGAACCGGAAGTGGAAATTTTGTGTAATTCGGATAACCTGCAAATGCCACCTCTGATTGGCCCCACCCCCATTTATTTTCTGCCTCCAGAGTCCAAGCTGATTGGCTGGGTCTTCTTTTGTTGCCCTGCATAGGAGAACGGAGCTGGAAAGCAGGTTAGTGGGGTGGGGAGGGAATGCCATGCCCACCAAGCCACGCCCACAGAACCATTAGTAAAACAATTTGAATCCCACCACTGGTGTAAATCTTCTCTCTCTGGCTCCTTTCTAATTCTAATGTGTTGTGTGAACCCAGACAATAGCTTGATTTGACAACCAGATGAAACATCTGGTGGAAATGCAGTCACTCTGCATATTACATATACTGTAATTACATATTACAGTCAATATTTGCCTTGTGTTAATAATATTGCTAAAAGCAGTTGTAATCAATGCTATCCACAAACAGCTCCTTGGCGCGGAATGGCTTGGCTGCTGGTTTTGATCAGAAACACAGAAGCAACAGGGACCTCAAGTGGTTCTATTTATTTATTTTAATTGCATTTATTCGATTTATATGGTCGCCATCTTGCAGCCAGCCAGCCATTGTGGGCAGCAGTGGGCATGACAAGAATAATTGAAAGCATATCCTAAAAAAGAGAACATAACACAGCGTGTGTGTGTGTGTGTGTGTGTGTGTGTGTGTGTGTGTGTGTGTAGAAGGGGTGTCAAATTCTTTCAAAAATATCATAAAGTTTCAAAGGAAAATCNATTTCTCTCCTTGCAAAGCTTCTGTATTATGTAATGGTCAGAATTTAAAATATGCCTTGGAACAGTAGTTCTCAACATGTTGGTATGCAGGCCACAGGGGGCCACGAAGTCATCACAAGGAGTCCACGAAAGCTTGAAAAAAATGTCATATTTTGGCTGGAAAATATGATAAGACAACAAATAGACCTGAAACCTGAGACACTTTTGTTGGGTATAATTCCAGGAAATTACAATAAGGGCAAGAAATCCTAACACATCCACACATTCTAACTGTTCTGTCTGGAAATAAGGTGCGCGAGACCGGGTTCCAACAAACAGCTCTTTATTCAAACAGTAAAGTGACTTGTAACGGAACGTTTTCCCAAGTTGCGGCAGCCCTTCTTATCGCGGCTTGCTCGCGGCTTGTGGCCAATGACAGTTGTTTAAGTGTCCCCGCCGTCAGGCGGGCCAATCGGAATGGCGCTTAAGTAACCAATCCGAGAACGGCCTTTTCGGCCAATCAGTTTAAGGCATTTGGAATCTACCCAGTTCTATACACAACACTAACAGCAGGATTAGGATTGCATATGTAAAAAGTTGGAAAAACCCAGAAACCTCTGCAGATGATATTATAATCATAATAAAAAAAATCTGGAATGTGCAGAGATGGATAGGTTAACCCTAAAAATTAAAGGAAAAGAAGATTCGGACTATTTCATAGCATGGGGACTTTTCTATAAATGGTTAAATGAGGTTAGAGGAGTGGAATTAGGTGAAATACAGTTTATAGGAGAAAGAAAAATAGATGAGAAAATATTTCTGATGGTCAAATAATCAATACTATAATAGAAGATAATATATGTTATAATATTACTGATGTTATCATATTTGTTTATATATTACCGCATATTTGGTGTGTGTGTGTGTATATGTATATATATATAGCCCCAAATTTAAAACTGAAACAACTGTGAAAGTCTGACTCACATATGAATACAATACAGAAGCCTGATGATGGCAGATGAGATTCTGCCGAAACATTGCTACAACTTTAAAAGCACCAATGACATGGGAAAATACACGAACAAAGCTGAACAGCATACATGTAAGTACCCATGAAAACTTAAGAAAACAAACAAATATATCTATATCTATATCTATCTATATCTATCTATATATCTATCTATACATACATATATATCTATATATATATTACACATACATATATACATATATACATATATCTATATCTATATCTATATCTATATCTATATCTATATCTATCTATCTATCTATCTATCTATCTATCTATCTATAATATATATATATATACATATTTGTTTTTTTAAGCTCTCGCGGGTACTTACATTTGTGCTGTTTAGCTTCCTTCGGGTATTATCCCACGTCATTGTAGTTCTGTTAAAGTTGTAGCAACGTTTCAGCAGAATCTCATCTGCCATCATCAGGCTTCTGTATGGAAGTGTGTCTATATATATATGTGTGTGTATATATATATATATATAATATATATATATATATATATATATATATATATATATATATATATATATATATATATATATGATGAATGAGACTTCATCAAACGTTGCCTAGATACTTCCAATTTTATGCGGGAGAAAACCCGAATAACCAAAGATCCACATACAAATACCCGCGAAAACCTCAGAAAACATTATCTATCTATCTATCTATCTATCTATATCTATCTATCTATCTATCTATCTATTTCATGATGACGATGATGATGTTTGTACATACACCTTGGACACTTAGAGAGCACACTGCTCAACATAGAAAGAAATGTGGTGACCTATATAAAACAATAAAAAAATATTTCATGAAAAAATGTTATATTTAAATCTCGAGTTAAGTCTTTTGAGGTCCCTTAAGTTCCTTGGCTATGGTCCCTGACCACAAAAGGTATTTAAAACGAGCCCGTGGGGAAGAAAAGTTTGAAAAAAAAACTGCCTGAGAATCAATTGTGGGAAAGATTAATACCACAGTTGGTTCTAGTGTGTTAGGCTTTGGAAGGGACCCTTTTTTAAAAAGGAGGTCACTCTCATGTGATGGAGATGTGACTGTGCAAATTGTACGGCACAACCGTACTACTTCTAGTTTCAGTTTCCAAACTGTACTCATTGGCTGATCTAGGTTAGATAACCTAGGCTGGTTTATGTGTTTATTGATGTATTAGATGTTTATCCTGCCTTTATTAGTTTAACTCAAAGTGGCGAACATATCTAACATATCTTCCTTCTCCTATTTTTCCCCACAACAATCTTGAGAGATGGATTGGGCTGAGAGAGGGGAGGGGGGGTGGCCCAAAATCACCTAGATGGCTTTCATGCCGAAATTGGGGCTAGAACTCACAGTCCCCTGGCGCCTGGCTCAAAGTCACCTAGCTAGTTTTCATGGCTAAATTGGGACTAGAACTCACAGTCTCCTTGTGACTGACCCCCAATTCACCCAGCTGGCTTCTAGGTAGGACTAGAACTCACAGTTTCCTAATGATTGGCCCAAAGTTACCCAGGCAGATCTCATGTGAATGTGTATCCAGAATGCTGCTGTTTTGGATAGCCACAGCTTGCAATGACAGATCTCATGCTGAGCAGTTCCTTAGTTCAATTTTATTCCAATCAGCTCTTCATGCAATTCTGAGTTTAAATCTTGCCTGGCTGCGAAGGGACAAAGGGGAGCTGCCTAAGGCCCTGGCCCTGGTTCTTTTCTCGGGTGCGCATAAAGCATCCAAAGGCTGTAAATGTTTTTTTCTATTTACATTTTGAGGAATGCATCAGATGGGGGAGGAACAGAGGGGAGGGGAGGTACTGGCTGATTGTTCCCAGGTTCCCCTTGTCAGAAGCCCTCCCTTCTTCTCTTGGTGTCTCTTGATATATGGATCGCATTAGAGGGATGAAAGTGAAGCAGTGCTCAAGGGTTTGGCATGATCGTCCCTGTTAAACTCTCCCTGAGAAAAAGGTTCCAACAAACATTTGGAGATTGAGTCACTTTGGAGTCTAAATAAGTTACAAAGTGGTATTTACACAGGAAGGGGCCAATGGTTGGAGCAGACAGTGACAGTTCTAGATTGGATGGGAGTCAGGGATACTGTAGGACTCCTCAGACTCTTCGGAAAGGTAGCATAAGCACTATAATACAGCTAAAGCACAAAATGTTCCGAGACAAAACACATAATACAATTTGTAGCAATAGCCATGGGGGGAGACAGTGCGGCCCAGCAGGTTTGTAGGCAGGTTTTTTTCTCTCTCTCTCTGGGGTTCCCCCATCAATGTTCTAGTATCTGAAGGTGTCCAGAGTTTTTGCAGCATTAATTCAGCGCCAGAAAAATAAACACAGATGGCGGATGCTTCATTTAAAATCTTTATAAACACAATAAGTAGATTTTACAAACCAGTTGTAGATTTCTCCAACCCGGAGCAAACTGAAAAAGAAACATGTTGCAAGTTCAGAGCAGAGCTCCAGTCTTCAGCAAGCAAGCCAGTTTCTCTTTTACTTTAGTTCAGCAGGCAAGCAAGAGGTGAGAAGCAGTTTCATTTTCAATGCTGAGTTGCAGAGCTAAATATAGAGCCACACCTAGACTACTTCTAGCTTCAGTTTCCAAACTGTCTTCATTGGCTGATTTAGTTACTATACCTATTCATTGGCTGACCTTGTTACCATGCTCCATTCCAGTTCATGAATATACTCTAACAGAAGGTGCGGCAACAAAGGAGAGAGAGTCAAACCAGTTTACAAAACACCTGAAGGCAAGACAAGGACTGTGTTTGAAAATCGTATGACAGGGAGCTACCGAGAAAAATAAATAAATTCAGAAAAATTCCCTACATGCCTCCTTATGAGAGGGCGCAATTGGGCGGTGGTACTAAATGTTGGGCCCCCCACTGCATTCTAAACTCCCAGTCCTCCTGGTCATGTGATCCAGAACAGAGCAAGTGCAGTCATTACACAGAGTATGTGCAGTTGTGACACGTAACTTCATTACACAGAAGAAAATGCAGTGTCCTCTCCGGCAACTGCCAGTGATAGGATTGGAAAGACATTCCAGAATCCCTGCTTTACATTCTTTCCTACTTTTTCTTTTTCTTTAAAAAAAAGATACATCCATTTCAAACCACTATACAACCTGGTTATTTTGGTTGCTGAATTATAGGGACGCCTCAATTTACAACCACAATTGAGCTCAAAACGGAAGTGAGGAATTGGTTAAGCGAGTTTTGCCCCATTTTTACGACTTTGCTCACCATAGTTCAGAGGTGGCATTCAGCAGGTTCTGACCAGTTCTGGAGAACTGGTAGCAGAAATTTTGAGTAGTTTGGACAACCGGCTAATTCTACCTCTGACTGGCCCCGCCCCCATCTATTCTCTGCCCCCAGAGTCCCAGCTGATTGGCTGGATCTTCTTTGCTTGCCCTGCACAGGAGAACGGAGCTGGAAAGCAGGTTGGTGGGGTGGAGAGAAAATGGGGATTTTGCAGTATCCTTCCCCTGCCATGCCCACCAAGCCACGCCCAGTAAGCCACACCATGCTCACTCAGTCATGCCCACAGAACTGGTAGTAAAAAATTTTTAAATCCCACCACTGCCACAGTTGTTAAGTGAATGACTACAATTCTTTAAAATCATAGCAAATTTTAAGTGTTTAGTGAATCTGGTTTCCCACTGACTGCTTGTCAGAAGATCGCAAAATGGGATCACGTGACTCCGGGACAGAACAATGGTCATAAACATGAATCGACTGTCAAGCACCTGATTGTCAATCATGTGACTGTGGGGATGCTGCTATGGTCATAAAGGTGAAAAATGGTCATAATTCACTTTTTTCAGTGTCATTGTAAGTTTGAACATTCACTAAATGAACTGTTGTAATTCCAGGACTATCTGAAATCTGTTTTCTAGGTTCATACCATTCATCCAATCAAAACCTCCCCAAATGAACTGGAGCCACATAAAAGGCTAAGGTGCAGAAACTAAGCAGTGATTAACACTTATCAAGAACCTTGAATGCCTTATCTGACCATGAGATTAGAATAGAATAGAGTAGAACAGAATAGAATAGAATAGAATAGAATAGAGAAAATAGAATAGAATAGAATAGAATAGAATAGAATAGAATAGAATAGAATAAGGAATGGGATGGGATGGAAGGGAAGAGAAGAGAAGAGAAGAGAAGAGAAGAGAAGAGAAGAGAAGAGAAGAGAAAAGGGAATGGAATGGAATGGAATAGAATGGAATAGAATAGAATAGNAATAGAATAGAATAGAATAGAATAGAATAGAATAGAATAGAATTCTTTATTGGCCAAGTGTGATTGGACACACAAACATATGCTCTCAGTGTACATTAAAAAAAACCTACATTCATCAAGAATCATAAGATACAACACTTAATGATAGTCATAGGTTACTAAATAAGCAATCAAATCATACTAGGAAACAAATAAAACAATATAAATTGTAGAGATATAATCAACAAGGTTATAGTCATAAGTGGGAGGAAATAGACAGTAGGAAGGATGAGAAGAATAATAGTGATACAGTGTTAGTAAATAGTTTGAAATGTTCTGGGAATTAGTTGTTTAACAGTGTGATGGCATTTGGGGAAAAACTGTCCTTGTATCTAGTTGTTCTGGTGTGCAGTGCCCTATAACGTTGTTTGAGGGTAGAAGTTGAAACAGTTTACGTCCAGGATGTGCGGGGTCTGTAGATATTTTGGCTCATGCTTCCATCCTCGATGGAAGGCTGGTTGGTCGCTATTGGTTGTTTTATTTTTTTTTGCAGTTCTTATAATCCGTTGAAGTCTGTGTCTTATAGTTATAGAGGTGCAGTTATAGAGGTGGAGATGATAGACTCAATAATTCCTCTGTCGAACTGGATCAGCAGCTCCTTGGGCAGTTTGAACTTCCTGAGTTGGCGCAAAAAGAACACATGTTGTGTGAACACATCCTACGAGGAGAACACCCTGTGCCCTTTGGGGTTGCTTTCTCAACTCATCCTTCAAACCAAAACTTCTATTTTCATACTGGAATATCTCAACAGATTTCCCAACCCCCCCTTGTCTCATTCTGTCAAAGTTAAAGGCCTGAGGGAGGTGGGGCTACCCACCTTCTCCCTTCCTCCCATGCAGAACCTTCCTGCCCCCTCTTGGGTTTAGCTCTTTAAAAAGTAGGTGACAAATGGATTGACCATTGTGATTGCATTGGAAGGACAGACTATCAATCACCTTGAAAAATCATTTCAGATCAAAAGAAAATATGTAGCATGAACATGTGGCATGTCCCTGTTTCTTGCCGCTTGTATATATTTTGCTTTTCCTTACAAGTAAAAAGGGAGGCGAAACAACAGCATTCTTCAGTGAAAACTTATAATAGCTTCCAGGGGCCAACAACACAATTGTTAGCTTCTCTGGTTCATGGCTCACCAAGTATCCATCCCTGTTAGGGATCCATCACATGCCGGATTAAAAGAACTTCCTTTCCTGTGTTTAGAATCCTTGTTTGGTTTATTCTGAGGACATCCTACCATAGTCTCTGGAGTGTCTTCTCTCACAGTTTTATTAGTTTATATCAAAATATAAAACACAGGTAAGTCCCCGACTTGCAACCACAATTGGACCCAACATTTCCGTTGCAAAGTGAAATGTTTGTTCAGCAAAATTTGTCCCATTTTATGACTTTTCTTGCCACAGATGTTAAGTTGATAGCAGATAACAGATAATCAGAGTTGGAAGGGACCATGTAGATCATCTAGTCCAACCCCCCACCCAAGTGGGAGACCCTATACCATTTCTGACAAATGGCAGTCCAGTCTCTTCTTGAAAGCCTCCAGTGATTGAAGCTCCACAACTTCCCAAGGCAACTTCTGTTCCATTGGTTGATTGTTCTCACTGTCAGAAAAGTTACTTATTTATAGGTAAATCTCTCCTTGTTCACGTTTCCATCCATTATTCCTTGTCTGGCCTTCGGATGCTTTTGCGAAAATAGCTTCACCCCTTCTTCTCTGTGGCAACCCCTCAAATATTGGAAGACTGTATCATGTCCCTCCTGGTCCTTCTCTTTACTAGACTAGCCAAGCCCAGTTCCTGCAACCAGTTCATTGTATGTTTTAGCCTCCAGTCCCTAATCATCCTGGTTGCTGTATAGCAGTAGCACTAGTTTTGGTATTCTACTCGTTCAGCCCGGTTCAAGCGAACCGCGTAGTAAAAAAAACAGCTATCGGTTCAGCTGAACTGGGTATTTCTTTTTGTTCCCTTCCCAATGACCAGTTGTTCCAATGACCAGCTGTGCTGGGATCCCCCTCCCTGTCTTACTGCTTTGTCCAGGAGGCTTCCCAGAGGCTCAAGAGGCAAAAAGGGGCACAGGGGATGGTGGTGCTGTGAGCTCTGCCTCCCTCCTGTGCTCTGTTTTTGGCCTCCTGGGCCTCAGGGAAGCCTTCTGGGTGCGAAAACGGCCTCCCATGAGGCTTCTCTGATGCCCAGGGGGCAAAAAAACAGCATGGGGGGGGGCTTGCTGCAAAAGAAGAAGAAGCCACACCCATCCAGTCACATGTCCATGCCCACCTAGTCATGCCCACAGAACTGGTAGTAAAAATATTTGCATCCCACCCCTGAATGGCACTTAGACTTATATACCACTTCAATGTGCTTCACAGCCCTCTCTAAGTGGTTTACAGAGTCAGCATATTTGCCCCAACAAGCTGGGTCCTCATTTTACCCATTTCGGAAGGATGGAAGGCTGAGTCCACCTTGAGCCTGGTGGGACTCAAACTGCCAAATTCCAGGCAGCCGGCAGGGAGCAGAAGCAGCCTGCAGTACTGCAGTTTAACCACTGCGCCACCACAGCTCCTGCACCATCGCATAACCCTGGGATATGACAACCATCATAAATATGAGCCAGTTGCCAAGCATCTGAATGTTAATCATGTGACCACGGGGATGCTGCAATGGTCGTAACTGTGAAACATAGTCATAAGCCATTTTTTCATGCTGTCGTAATTTGGAACGGTCACTAAATGAACTGTTGTAAATGGAGGGCTAGCTGTAGAAAGAAAAATGAAAATAATGGGAAAATAGGTGAGGAAAAAGGAAGGAGGAAAAAGTATAGGGTAAAAAGAGAAAGAAAAATAAATGCATTGACTTCTGACTCTTTAGCAGAGTAGAATAAGATAATTAGATACAACTTCGACTTTTTATTTTCACATACTTATTTTCATTTCACATACATCTCTAATGATCTAAGTGCTAGAACCCACTGTAACTACACAGCCAAAAAGGCATGAAGAGTTGTTAACCTAATCCTACGTAGCTTTTTCTCTGGAAATATCACACTACTAACTATAGCATACAAAACATTTGCCAGACCAATACTCGAATACAGCTCATCAGTCTGGAACCCACATCATGTATCTGATATTAACACAGTTCAGAAAGTCCAGAAATATTTCACAAGAAGATTTCTACGATCCTCTACTCATTGCAGAATACCTTATACCACCAGAAAAACTTGAAACTCTAGACCTAGAAAACTTAGAACTACGCCGCCTTCAGTCCTATCTAAGTATAGTATATAAAATCATACATTGCAATGACTTACCTGTCAATGAATACTTCAGCTTCAACCATAACAACACAAGAGCACACAATAGATACAAACTCAAGGTTAATCTCACCTAACTTGATTGCAGGAAATACGACTTCAGCAACAGAGGGGTCAATGTCTGGAATCCTCTACCTGACTGGTTTCTTCCCCAAACCCCAAAAACTTTAACCTTAGACTGTTTACTATTGACCTCACCCCTTTCCTAAGAGGTCTGTAAGGGGCATGCATAAGCGTACCAACGTGCCTGCTGTCCCTGTCCTATTGTTTCTTTTTATTTTTCTTATATGTATCCATTTCATGTATTCATAACTATGTTTATACTTTTACCTGTTATCTTATAATCACTTGATAAAAATAAATAAAAAAAATAAATATATGGAAGTCCTTGGTGCTCCCTGAGCTTGGCTATTTTCTTGCAGATGTATCATTGTCCAAATTAGCTAGCACCATCAGTGCTAGTCTAGCATCCTGAGCTACAAATATTCTCCTTTATTTGTACATATTTACTAGCCATTTCTATAACAACAAACCTTTCTAATCAGCAAAACCTACAATCGGAGTTTTGTTTTTCCCCTTTCCTCAAGCACAAAGTCCAGAAGCGGTTTCCAAGTTAAAAAACAAAGTTAGTTGCATTCTTTTCTTTAACTAAAGCAAACAATTGAGCCTTCTCTGCTAATTCCATCAGCTTTTGCAACCAGTCAGCCACTGTTGAAGTTAAATGGATTGTCCTCCCTCCCCTAAAAAAATAACAGATAAACCTGTATCCTAAGACGTAGAAATTAGACCAAACACTTTTATCTGATCTCAGTTAAATCAGTTCCAATCAGGTCTTCTCGCCTCTTCTTCAAAGAAACCATTTCAAGTTAGGAACTCTTTTTTTTTTTTTTTTTTCCCNTTTTTTTTTTTTTTTTTTACCCCAGTGTGGCGAAATACAGTTTTCTCTCTGCAGCTGAAATGTGTTATTGGCACAGTCTATAATTTCCTTATCAACCGTTCCCACATTACCCATTTGAAGTGAAGCACATCAAATTCAAAAATAAACAGTTAACACCATTTCAGGTCCCTTTTGGTCCCAGACCTCAGAACTCAGAAATCCTTCAAAAGAGTGGTTAAATATGCAAATTCCACTGTAGCCAGAAAAGTGAAGGCCTTATTTGTGAAAGTCAATTCTGCCATAAATAGATTTGTTTATTTGTACTTCAGAACCTATCATTTGCTGTAATTCTCTTAACCACCAAACAGATGTTTGTTACCAGAGGCATGCAGTGCTGCAGAATTCACTTTGGACCACAATTTCGGTGATTCAGAAAAGCATTAGACTCTGACAAATTTGGACAATGTCCAATTAGCTTGGGCCTGATTCTGAAATGAGGCCTGGAAACCTGAAGCTCACTGTTTTTCCTGGACAAACTTGGGAAATTCACAAACAGCTGGTCCTTGCAGAAGTGATTCTAGTGCACACTGGAGAAAGTCCTGGGATCTTCAGAGCTGAAAAAAGAGTCAGATTTAACAGAGTTGGAAGAGATCTAGTAGGTCATCTAGTCTAACCCGCCCCCTTTAAGTCGGAGACCCTACACCGTTTCTGACAAATGGCAGTCCAGTCTCTTCTTGAAATCGAGGTCACTACTTCGAGGGTGTTGAAGACTCTCGTTGAAGACAAGGTACCCAACTAACAAGAGTGACAGTCTTTTTGTTTCCTTATTTCTAGGTTGAATCTCTCCTTGATCAGTTTCTTTCTCCCTGTGATGCTTCCTCCGTTGCTGCCATCTTGACTTCTTGTTCACTCACAGGGTCCACTCACAAAGAATCCTTAGTAAGTCCTCAGTAGTAAATCCTTAGTATGATCCCATTTGGAATAATTTTGGTCATTACACACAACAAAAAAGTTGTTGAGACTTTGGAAAAAGTGCAAAGAAGAGTAACTAAGGTGAAGACTGAAACATCCATGAAGAATGGATGCAGAAACTGAGTATGGCCAGTCTAGAGAAAAGGACTAAGGGTGACATGATAGCAGTGTTCCCATATTGGAGGGGCTGCCACAAAGAAGGGGTCAACTTATAAAATAGAATCATAGAGTTGGAAGGGTTCTTGGAGCAGGGGTGGGATTCTACCGGTTCAGACCACTTCTATAGAAATGGTTGTTACAATTTTGCACAGTTCAGAGAACCGGCAATTCGCACCACTGGCCAGAGAGCAGAGGTGAACCTTCCTTAGGACTGAAGCTCCTTAAAAAGTCACGTCTGAGTCCGTCGTCTAACGTCTTTCCATCTAGACACTCACTGAGACACTAAGACGTTCGTTGTCGAGCTGCCTGCCTGCTTTGCCTCGTTTTGGGTAAAAGTTGTTCTTTTTTTAATTAAAAAATTCAATATTTACATAAACATTTACAATATTTACACACAAGCCATGTCAAGCCAGTCATGTGACCACCAAGCCACACCCACAAATTAGGGCCCACCCACAGAACCGGTTGTTAAGAAATTTGAATCACACCCCTGCCTTGGGGGTCATCTAGTCCAACCGCCTGCTCGAGCAGGAGAGTCTATTCCAAATATTAGCCTCTCCCTGGGATCAAACTCACAGCCTCCTGATTTATTTTGCAAAATACTTGAAGGCAAGACAAGAAACAATGGAGGAAAACTAACCAAGGAGAGAAAGCAACCTGGAATTAAGGAGGAATTTCCTAACAGTGAGGACAATTAACCAGTGGAACCACTTTGTCTTCAGAAGCTGTGGGTGCTCCATCACTGGAGGTTTTTAAGCAGAGACTGGGCAGTCACCTATTGAGCAGAGGGTTGGACTAGAAGACTTGCAAGATCTCTTCCAGCTCTATTCTGATTAAAGAGAAGATCAGCAACATGCAATTCTTCTCCAGCCAAGGGCCCTGCTTGATGATCTTTCTCCCCTAGAGAGCCCGCTCCAAGACTTGAGCAAATTGAAAACAAAAATTAAAATTTGTTTAAAGTTTTCATGCAATTAAAATTGAATTAATGAGATGCAATCCACATAGTTATTCTGCATGGTACCCTTCAGGCTTAGATGTCTTCTGAAGCTGGGCTATTATATAATGTTGACTGCAGAGGAGAATGAACTTAGGAGAGATAAGTACTGAAGTAATGCATCGTCTTGTACATACTCACATTTCAGGGGAGCTGGGATCCTGTGACATGTGAAGCTGTGGTTTGTTTTAACCATGCTATAGTGGTCTGATTCATATAAATTATTAAGCAACAAATCATAGGTTTGCAAGCCACAAAGGCTGATTCACAGACTGTACCAAGTTGAAACCCCAAACAAACCACATTCTGCTTAGTGCAATGAGTAAAACCAAAGAGCCAACAAGGTTGTCAGGGGTGGGATTCTACCAGTTTGGCCCGATTCTGGTGAACCGTTAGTTATGGTGATGGTTTGGCTCCACTCACCTACCCCTGCTCTATACTGTCCTTTATTTCTGGGCTTTTCAGCTCAGCTGTTTGGTGGATTGCTGCTCACCGGACTGCAGCAGAAGGTAAGTTTTAGAGCTAAAAAAAGCAACATTTTTGAAATGTTGCAGGCAGGTGAAGCTCACACTCACAGAACTGGTTGTTACACGGGTTGAATTGCACCCTTGTAGGTAGTTCTTGACTTATAACCACAGTTGGACCAGAATTGCTGTTGCTATGTTAGGCAGTTACTAGGTGAGTCATGGCCAAGTTTTTGCCGCAGTTGTTACATTGCAGTTGTTTTTTCCCTCAATTTTTTAGTTTTACATACAATAAATCCATTCCATTTCAATTGTGTGTTGATTAGGTACATATTTTGTGTGCTTACAATTAATAATAATACTCTTCTTATCAATATAACAATTAACAATAATGACATTCCCATATGAATAATATAAGTACTATCCAATATATTTATTTCACCAGCTTCTCTTATTGCTTTATAACTACACCTAATCCATTTTAATTTATTTTATTTTGTAACCATTGATAAAACAAATCCTATACCATGCAATATTCAGATTCTTCATTTTCTTTTATTTCTAATGTTAGTCTATTCATTTCTGCACATTCAAATATTTTTTTGATTACTTTTCCCTCTATCGGTACCTTATCACTTTTCCAATTCTGAGCAAATACAATTCTAGCTGCTGTTTAGACATGTATGATTAAGTATGTTTTTTCTTTACTATAACCTTTAGGTACCATTCCTAATAAAAAATATTTCAGGTTTCAAATCTATATGTTATTCAATCATTGTTTTCCAACCATGTGTGTATTTTGTTTTAATCTTTTAGCTTCTATGCAAATCCACCACATATGGTAATATGTTCCTGGTGTTTGATGACGCTTCCAGCATTTGATTGATTTATCTTTAAACATTTTCACTAGTTTTACTGGTGAACATTGAAGTTGTTAAGTGAATCATGCAGTCATTAAGAGAATCCAGCTTCCTCCATTGACTCTGCATGTCAGAAGCTTGCCCAGGGTCTGAATTTTAATCACGTGAGCAGCACTTGCAAGTGTGAGCACTCATCATAAGTCAATTTTTTTCAGTGCCGTCATAATTGTGAATGGTTGCAGTCAAAGACTCCCTGTAGAGAGAAATCAGCTTTCCTGGTAATTTTCATTTCCAAGGGGAGATTTCTCCTGGAAAAAAAAAAAACCACAATGCTTCAAGAATGCAAATATTCCCCTTTGTATGACCCTGCTCCAGGTCATGGTTTGTTCTTTGCAGATGCTTCTTTTTCCTTCCGGAACTTAGTTAAATACAGGATCCCACCCAATCAGGGATCACACAATGAATAGAATGACACCATAGTGTCAAGCAGTCATTTAGATTTTGGCTGCTGGATGCTATCATTGCACGCAAATGAGAGCCGTTTAAACAGATGAATGAACTTTCTCACAAGGCATGCCAAAGTAATATGAAGGGAAAGAGAGAGGAGGGGAAAACAAAAGGAATCTTTCCGATGTGGCCAAAATATTTGCAAAAAAATGAGAGTCAGTTTGAGTCGGTTCTTCCGTAAATTAATATTTCTACGTCCAAAAAACAACAAAGGCCTTCAAACCCTATTATTATTCTTTTTCTGAGGTCTTATTTTGTCTGGGGCTGCCTCTGTCACATCCCCCCCCTTTCCTGGCGGTTCATATAATTCCCAGACTTCCCAAGTAAACATGCTGATTTGATTGTCCCAAAGGTGTTTTTTCAAAAGACAGCTGGGCTTTGTTTTTTCATGCTTACAGTTTTTATTAGCTAATAATATAAAATCAGTACAACTTTCTTTTTCCTTGAAGATGTTTTGCTTCTCATCCATGAAGCTTTTTCTGTTTTCATTGAATGGTGGAGGATGGGAAGATTTATATTCCTTGCAGTCATCTGGTCATTTGCACTCTTTCTGAGAATTGTGGAAGCCACTTGGAGGTTTATCTGTGCCATCAGGTTTGCCTGAAAAGTCCAAATGGGTGTGGAGCCTTCTTGGAATTGCTGAAAGGACTGTGTTGTAAACAGGAGATAGGTGCAGGGTTGGGATTCTATAGTTTCGGACTGGTCCGGGTGAACCGGATATTAAATTTACATCTGGCTCGCTGAACCATTAGTTGAACCGACTGGCTGGATTTGCCCATCCAGCTCCTCCCCTCCCAGGAGTCTCCACGTGGCCTGTTTTGGATACAGGTAAATGCAGGGTCCGCATGGAGGCTCTGGGAGGGCAAAAAATGGGACTTCCGGAAATGGAAGTCTGGAAACGGGTCTGTTTCCGGCTTTCAGAGGGGCTCCAGATCCTGGGGGAGGCCATTTTTGCCCTCCAGAGACCCAAGGGAAGCCTCCAGACCCTGGGGAAGCCAAAAAATGGCCCTCCCAGTTTTCAAAGTCTGGAAACGGGTCTGTTTCTGGCTTCCGGAGGGCCTCCAGATCCCGGGGGAGGCCATTTTTGCCCTCCCAGAGGTCCGAGGGAAGCCTCTGGATCCTGAGGAAGCTGAAAAACGACCCTCCCAGAAGTTCCAGAAGTCCGGAAATGGGCCTGTTTCCGGCTTCCGGAAGGCCTCCAGACCTCGAGGAAAGCTTCTGGACCTTGGGGAAGGCTAAAAACAGCCCTCCTGGAAGTTCCTGTGGGCCACATCCACCACAGTCATGCCCACCCAGCAACCGGGTAGCAAACCGGTTGCTGGGATTTTTGAATTCCATCCCTGGATGGATTGCATCGTATCTCTCTCCCTTTGTTGTGAGAGGGCTGTTCATTCTTATTGTAGGTGGCTTCTTTGACTCCTCTCTGTTGAGAATGTGGACTTTGCTGTCTTCCATGGAAAAACAAAAGTCCATTTGCCTTTTGAAAAAGCACCTTTGGGACAACCATGGCCTGGATGAATGAGAATCTCCATAGACATGCTGATTTGATTCTCTTGTTCAGGAAGGATATGAGCTCAGGCATCTATAGGAAGCCAGGATTCCTTCTCAATAGCAATAGCCCCTTGGATTTACATACCACTTCACAGTGCTTTACAGCCTTCTCTAAGCAGTTTACAGAATCAACAAATTTGCCCCCCCCCAACAATCTGGGTCCACAATGATGTTAGACCTATCATGACATCATCACACAGAAGTTGCAATGACATCACCATGCATGAAGTCACTTCTGGGAGGGAGAGAGAATGAGAGAGAGAGAGAGAGACAGCTTCCTCTTCTCAATTTCAGCTTTGCTACCAAAAGAAATGTTTTCCTTCTATGAACTTTCCTAAATTGAATGGTTTATCAAAAAAATTGTGATAATATGGGGTATACATTCAATTCTCGGAAGAAAAAAAACCTCTGTATTCATTCTTAATCTGATTCATCCTATAATCTGTGTAAGAGATGTAAGGTGGCGCAATGGTTAGAATGCAGTATTGTAGGCAAACTCTACTCACAACCAGGAGTTTGATCCTGACCTGCTCAAGGTTGACTCAGCCTTCCATCCTTCTGAACTCGGTAAAATGAGGAAGTAGATTGTTGGGGGCAACAGGCTGAGATTGTAAACTGCCCAGAGAGTGCTGTGAGACGCTTTGAAGTGGTATATAAGTCTAAGTCTAAGTGCTATTGCTGAACGCATATTTCTGAAAACTGGACCTGATTGGCTCAGTCACAGTTTGAAAACCTGGAAGAATTTAACAGATAACAGATAATCAGAGTTGGAAGGGATCTTGTAGGTCATCTAGTTTAACCCGCCACCCAAGCAGGAGACCCTACACCATTTGATTGTTCTGGGTTCTAAATTTGATTGTTCTGGGTTCTGAATGGGGGAAAAAACCTACAAAGGGCAAGTAAGACATGGAGGAAGAGAAAAAAGTAGGATCCATGCTCCCCATTTCCCCTTAATGGCTCCTAGCATACATACCAGAAGGCCAACCACCTGGCTGATATTCTCTTAACTTCCCATAACTTCCCTTCCTTCAGTTTCCTCTGATAAAACTTTTGAAGAACAGTTGCTGGGATTGGGTATGTCTTGTTTAATGAAAAGAAAGACCAGAGGAGGACATGATACCAATCTCAGGGGCTGCCACAAAGAAGAGGGTGTCATCCTATTCTCCAAAGCAACTGAGGGTAGGACAAGAAGCAATGGATGGAAACTAATCAAGGATAGAAGCAACCTAGAACTAAGGAGAACTTTCCTTTCAGTGAGAACAATTAGCCAGTGGGACTTCAGATGTTGTGAGTTCTCCAACACTGGGGTTTTTAAAGAAGAGATTGGACAGCTGTTTGTCCAGAATGGTTTAGGGCAGGGGTCTCCAACCTCAGCAACTTTAAGCCTGGCAGACTTCAATTCCCAGAATTCCCCAGCCAGCAAAGCTATGGTCTTTTGCTTGTGCAGGAAGTTGGACTCCAAGGTGCCTTCCAACTCTGTTATGCTTTATTCCTCTTTTTTTCTGCCATAACTACAGGGATGGGCAAAAGCCATCAAGACCGATGCATTCGGAAAAATTAGAAGTTAACTAGTACGTCATTAATCTCTATTCATTTCCTTCCTCTTTCCTTGTAGCCATCGATAGAGGAATGGAAACATTGCAGGGTGTGGGGTTTTTTTTGGGGGGTGGTGGTGATTATTGCTGTCATTGGTCTCAAACCAACACCTGCCTTTCTGCAATCCTATTAATTTTATAGATTTTATGCAGCAAAAGTTTCAGTTCTATCCTGACATTTGTGGCTTGGCGAGATTTCAGGCAGGGCATCGGTTTCTAGCCCAGTGCTCTGATTCAAAGAGGATCCTTAAAACTCCTACTGAATCCTAGCAAGCAAACAGTCTCTGGAGCAGGCAGATTTTTGGCTATTTTGCAAGGCCTGGCCAGTTCAGAAGCCACACATCACCAGCCAAGACTTCATGCCTTTCACGGTAGCTCAACAGAAGCCAAAACATGATGAGGAGCATGTACTAGGAGCTAGTCCATTCCTAACCCCCAAGTTATTGGTACCCTATATTTGCTGAGCGGTGTGCATTATAGCTTCAGCTTCTTGCTTAACTAGGCAGATTTGATGCCAATGCTGAAGAGAGCAGGCCAGAATGCAGCTCTTTCTGGCCTTTGTTGTTTTTGGCAGGGTTTTCTCCCCTTCTCTTGGTCCTTTGCACTGAGCTTAGGCCCAGGGCAAAAACAGTGATTAGCTCACACATCCTGAGCTCCAGGCACTTGCTGTACATCCAAACAGCTGGTGAGAAGCAATGAGGTGTGGTAACAGCCTCGAGGCACCCTTCCCTCAGCTCTCATGTGTGTGCCTGGGAATCCACAAGGATGATGTTGGAAGAAATATCCATCTGGTTCAATTCCAAGCAGGGAGAAAGACACTGGAAACATGGAGGCTGATTGGAAAGATGGTTTATTGATGAACAGGACCACATGGGTTTGAGATCCTAGTGCAGCTGACCACATGAAGTGGAAACCTAGGGTTATTTATACCCTCTCTTGGGCCTTGCCCTTGAGCTTCCTGTTTCTGTGGCAAGAGCATGTATTCTATTGGTTGTTGTAGGGGATCACAGCTAACTTTGTAGCCTGTCTGAGTCCCAGATTTGGTTAAACCTTGCTGGGTGATACAGTGAAAGGGCTTGTTGTGCCATGTGGTGAGCTCTGCTGCTAGATGGGAGAGGGCTAATCCTATTATGTCCTGAGGCATCATGTTTTAATCCCATCACCCTGGAGCTGGAGGTCTTTTGTCTTGTAGATAGGCTGACTCAGTCTTGCAGGCGCTATTAAGAAAGGTGGGAGCTGCTTTCCAAGAATATGTTGCTCCTTCAGGGAAATATAATATTCTGCCTTTTTAATATTTCTCAAAATATTTCATTCTTCTAGGAGAGGGGTGGGTGATAACTTTCTACAATGGAAACAAATTTATCACCAAGCCACCAATACTAGGTGCTCCTTTCTTGGAAAGTCTCTAGGACAGGGGTCTTCAAACTTGACAGTTTTAAGACTTGTGGACTTCAACTTCCAAAATTCCTTCTCCAATCATGGTAGCTCAGGAATTCTGGGAGTTGAAGTCCACAAGTCTTAAACTTGCCAAGTTTAGAAGGCCACAGACTCCTTTCACCCATTGCTACCTTTCCAAGTTCATCAGTGTGGACATTAAGTGAATCTACCTTTCCCCATTGACTTCACTTGTTGTCAGCCAGCTGGGATGGTCGCTAATGGTGAACACATGACTCTAAGAGGCTGCAACTGTCATAAATACATGGCCAGTTGTATTGCAAGCACTCAAATTTCATTCGCATGATGGTGGGGAATGCTACAACGATCGTAAAGGCAAATACTGGTTGCAAGTCACCAGTTTCAAAGCAGTTATAACTTTCACGAATGATGGCAAGTATATGTGTCCCAGGATAATAATGCTGCAGAATCCAGTCTGGGTCGGTCACCAAGACCAGAGTTTTAGTCTTCCAAGCTTTCAGATTCCTGCTGGCACTCATCCTCAGGGAAATTCTCTCTAGTAGAACCTCTACCACATTCTGGTAAGAGAGAAGTTATGAATAGAATAGAATAGAATAGAATTACAAATTTAGAAGGGACCTTGGAAGTCTTCTAGTCCAACCCCCTCCTCAGATAGGAAACCCTACACCGTTTTAGACAAATAGTTATCCAACATCTTTTTTAAAAATGCCCAGTGTTGGAGCATTCACAACTTCTGGAGGCAAATTGTTCCACTTATTAATTTTTCTAACTGTCAGGAAGTTTCTCCTGAGTTCTAGGTTGGTTCTCTCCTTGATCAGTTTTCATCCATGGCTTCTTTTCCTGCCTTCAGGTGCTTTGGACAACAGCTGGACTCCCTCTTCTTTGTGGCAGCCCCTGAGATATTGGAACTCTACTATCATGTCTCCCCTAGTCTTTCTTTTCATTAGACTAGACATACCCAGTTACTGCAACCATTCTTCATGTTTTAATCTCCAGTCCCCTGATCATCTTTGTTGCTCTTCTCTTCAGTCTTTCTAGAATCTCAACATCTCTCTTACATCATGGTGATCAAAACTGGATGCAGTATTCCAAGTGTGGCCTTTCCAAGGCATTATAAAGTGATATGAACACCACGTGATCTTGATTCTATCTCTCTGTTTATGCAGCCTAGAACTGTGTTGGCTTTTTTGGAAGCTGCTGCACATGGCTGGCTCCTATTTAAATGGTTGTCCAGTTCAGTTCTCTGAAGTTGGACTCGAAAGACCAAAACTCTGGTCTTGGTGATTGACCTCAATTGGATCCCGGTTGTAACTTTGAATGGTTGCTAAACAGTTATAAATTAAGGCGTATTGAGAATTGCAATGAAATTTCATTTTAATGTATGGCGATTAGTATATGTTTCAAGTGACAATGAAGTTATTATAAGTCTAAACTCAGGTTGGCAAGCCAGTGCCAGGGAACAGTTTCTCTGCCAGGCAAGCCCAGAGGCCAGACCTTTCCGATCGATGTCCTGAGGAGAAACCTGCAAAGAATGAGACAATACCAAGAATATTGAGCTTTGCTGCCTGTCTTGAACCTTTGCCCAGGCTGGAAAGGCATCCAAGTTTTGCAACTTGGAGCCGACATCACAGGTGTTCTCATTAGCCATGTTTTTAGCAACATATTGTTCCAGCTCTTCCTAGCATGGCTGATTAACTGCATTATAATGTATTAAATGAATTAATACATTGCCAATTCTGATGGCACCAGGGGCCAAAGCCAGGATCGGAAAGAACCAAGCATTCAGTGCTGCGTAAGGACATGCCTTTAAAAGAGCATCTTACCTTGGCAAACACTAGATAATATATGGGCGTTCACGGAAGAAGACTTGGCTGAATGCTCCAATCTTTGGAGTCAATCCATACTTGGCCAAGGTAGCATGATCTTGGAAAGCAGCCTCCACCTTTCTTAATCGCTCCAGCAGGACTGAGCCAGCCTATCTATGAGACAAAAGACTTCCAGCTTCAGGACGATGGGATTAAGACATGACCTTCCAGGACAGAGGATTATTTAGTAGCAGAGCTCCCTGCATTGCAAATTCACCTAAGGACATTGCATCAGCCCAAGGTTCAACCAAACTTGATTCAGACAAACATGACCCCACATGGCCCCACGGAATTCAGATTACAGCCAATAGCATAAATTTCTTTCACAGGAATAGGAAGCTCAAGGGCAAGGCCCAAGAGAAGGAATAAATACCTCTCTCTTTCAACTCCATGTGATCAGCTGCACCAGGATCATGTGCTTGACGGCTATGTTTCATTAAACCATCTTTCCATTCAGCCTCCATGTTTCCAGTGTCTTTCTCCCTGCTTGGAACTGAACTAGATGTCTATTTCTTCCAACAATACTGTGAGAATTACAGAAAGCATTTTAAGCAGTATTTCTCAACCTCAACCACTTTAAGATGTATGGACTTCAGCTCCCAGAATTCCCCAACTAGACATGCCAGCTGGGGAATTCTGGGAATTGCAGTCCATACATCTTAAAGTGCTAGAAGTTAAGCAACACTTATATAAAGCTTTATGTAAACACTCACCTAAAAAACCTTTCTCATCCAAGAAGCTTCTTCAAATCTGAAGAAGCTTCTTGGATGAGAAGCGAAACTTCTTCAAGGAAAAACAAAGAAAGTCCAGTTGCCTCTTGAAAAACCTCCCTTGTGACAAAAATGACCTGGATGATTGATAGTCTCCATAGACACTTATCTAAAGCATGTCGTGTCAACTTGATTTCTATACACAGGTTTTCAATACACATCTCTGGGCTTCAGATGTTTCTAGTTTTAGTTTTTAGCTCCCCATTTAAAATGCATTGAACTATATACTTAGACTATGTCCCAAGCGCTCTTTTCATCTCTCATGGTATCCTAAAGCAGGGATGGGGAACGATAGCCCTTTTATGACCATGGCTGACTCAGGGATTCTGGGAGTTGAAGTCTACAAATCATAAAAGGGCCATTCTTCTCCACTACTGTCCTAGAATGACCCTGTGCTGGAGATGTAGCATGGAGAACTGAGAAATTCTATCAGAGGGATATGGCGAAGTAGGAATTAGTAGCATATTAGAAGAATCTTCTGGAAAAGTGAGTTCCTTCTCAGAGTTAGTGGCAGATGGACGGTTATCTATCAGTCCAGATGGCCTTCTATAATACTGCAATATAGCTGTTGCTCTGACCGGTGAACTGATCAAAATAAGTTCCAATTAATTTTCAACCTTATCACTATTCTAGCTTATGAGTCATTTAAGATGGAGAGAAGAAGCTGGAAACTGATGGCCTCTTCAAAGAGACCTATCTTTAAGCCATGGATAAATTTCAAAGCAGAAGAAATGAAGCACCTCTATTCACTGCTGGAAGAAATTTATACCAAACACACACCCATTGCAAATGATAATTGCTGCTACTAGAACCAGGGATGGCTACTAGCTCAAGATAGGTCTACCTCAATTTGAGTTTGATTCCTGGTAAAATCTTGGGTGTTTACCATGTTGATATAACAGAGTTGGAGGGGGCCTTGGAGATCTTCAAGTCCAACCCCCCTGCTCAAGCAGGAGACTGTAATAACCCAGGGTGTGGCATAAATAAACAAGAAGAGTCCCTTTATTATCTCCAACTTTGCCCCCAATGTCAAGGTTACTTTCGGCTGGAAAAAACCTGTCCCAGGAATAGCCTTTAGCTATAAAAATTCAATCCAAAACAAGATCCATACAAACTGTAACTTAAAATCCAAACAAACCAAGCTGAAGTAATTAGCTTGACAGGGCAGGAGAAGGAATTTCAGACTTGAAAGCATGGCAAAACTCACATAGGTGGGAAGACGCCAGGAATACTGATAAGCCACAATGATACAAGATAATTTCACGTATGCATCCAACAGTTTGCTGTGCGCAGTTTCCCTTTTTAAACAATGTGTTCCCAGCTGCAGCTAATGAAGGGAGAGGGCTCTTTCCTCCCCCATAAGCCGTGCAACTCATGTTGCTCCGTTCTCCTTTCCTCTCTGCATGCCCTAGGATGAAGACAGGGTGACCCTGGGTCTTCCTCCAAAATCCCTCTCCCTTGCTCTACCTCTCCCCTGCTCTGGCCAGCCGGACTTTGCCCTTCCCCAGTTCCTTCCACAGCCAACAGAACCACACTCCCACTCCCTGTCAGCTGTTTGGCTTCCCTCTCCAAGTCAGATTTCAACAGGGGCATGACAGAGACCTTATAATATTTCAGACAAGTGGCTGTCCAGTCTCTGGCTGTCCAGGGATGAAGCACCCTCAATTTCTGAAGGCAAGCTTTTAATTGTTCTAGCTGTCAGGAAATTTCTCCTTAGTTCTAAGTTGCTTCTCTCCTTGATTAGTTTCCACCCATTGCTTCTTGTCCTGCCTTCAGGTGCTTTGGAGAATAGGTTGACATTGCTCTTCTTTGTGGCAGCCTCTGAGATATTGGAAGACTGCTATCCTGTCACCCCTAGTCCTTCTTTTCATTAGACTAGACATATCCAGTTCTTAATTTGTTTAAGCCTTCATTGCACATATTCTGGAAGCTTCTCATTCATATATCAATGAGGTCCAATCTGAGGTATAGCTTCCAAGCTTAGGTAGACAAAGTGTTGCCGTCTGTTGAAAGCTAGTGAGTAATGTAGGCCTAAGTAAATGTTTCGAAGCCAAGAGTAGGGACTGGTATTGAGTGAAGAGCCAGAGGCCTTTTCCCCCAAAGGGGTGGGACCAAGGACATTTTGACAGTGATTGATAAGCCAAGAACCACAGAGATGATATTCACTCAACATGCTTAACTAGATGTTAAAGATTTACTAGGACTTAAGGGTACCAGGTTGAAGAAAGACAAGTTAGAGAGATTTGTTGGAAAGCTGCAACGGGCGATGATTGTTGGCACTGTGGTCTCTTGATGTGATTTCCAGAAGTTCTGGTTGGCTGTGTTTTCCAAGCCAGGTTGGCCTTATGGACGGAAGCCTGATCCCACAGTCTCTTCTGAAGTTCTCCAGCTTCCTGGGAAGTCTGGTCCTGCTGGGATACAGTATGCAAAGAATGGAAAACTAATTGATGATTGCAGTCCTTGGGACTTCTCGGTTGCAAATGTTGGGTTTTCTTTTGTTTTCTTGGGGCATTATGCCTCTCCTGCTAGATCCTGCAGGCTGTCATGTCACTTTTCATTGTGGTTGTTCTCATTCAGCTGGATGGATTGTTGAGTTGTGCATCGGAAAAGAGAGGCAAGGCATTTAGGATGGAAAATTGTTAAAATTGTTTTTTAAAATCTGCAGCTCATCCAGGTTTTGTTTAATTAATCCGAACATGATAGGCCTAATGTTGCTAAGCCAAGCCCAAAGAAGTCCCTCTTTCCATGTGTTTCGATTAAGAAAAGCCTGTAACACATGGCTGTACCACTTTAACTTTTTTTTATTTTATTGTAGCTCTCTATTTGCAAGGCGGTGGAATCTCCAAAAATCTAAGACATACCCATATCTTGCTCTGTTAAATAACTCCAGAATAGAAAGGAATGGAACGGAAGAGAAGAGAAGAGAAGAGAAGAGAAGAGAAGAGAAGAGAAGAGAAGAGAAGAGAAGAGAAAAGAGAAGATAATTCTTTATTGGCCAAGATATTTATTTATTTGTTTAGCAGAGTCATGGTATTTGGGAAAAAAAACTGACCTTGTGTCTGGTTGTTCTGGTGTGCAGTGCTCTATAGTATCGTTTTGAGGGAAGGAGTTGAACCAGTTTTTGTCCAGGATGTGAGGGGTCTGTAAATATTTTCCCAGCCCTCTTTTTGACTCGTGCAGTATACAGGTCCTCCATGGAAGGCAGATTGGTAGTAATTGTTTTTTCTGCAGTCCTAATTATCCTCTGAAGTCTGTGTCTGTCCTGTTGGGTTGCAGAACCAAACCAGACAGTTATAGAGGTGCAGATGACAGGCTCAATAATTCCTCTGTAGAACTGGATCAGCAACTGAGGTCATAGAGTCAATCAGAATAGAGCTGGAAGAGACCTTGGAGGTCTTCTAGTCTTACCCCCTGCAAGCAGGAGTCCCTATACCATTCCAGACAGGTGGCTGTCCAGTCTTTTCTTAAAAACTTCCAGTGATGGAGAACCCACAACTTCTGAAGGCAAAGCTGTTCCACTGGTTAATTCCACTGTTAGGAAGTTCCTTATTAATCCCAGGTTGCTTCTCTCCTTGATGAATTTCCATCCATTGTTTCTTGTCTTGCTTTCTGGAGCTTTGGAAAATAAATTCACCCCTTCTTCTTTGTGGCAGCCCTACCAGAATATGATTTTTTTTTTTCATAAACACTGTGCTTCAATGATTAGATGGCCCAGATATTGGTATTTGAGCACCGATATTTTTAATATTTATATTTTATCATGTTTTATTAATCAAAGTGCAGTGTTAATTATGTATTGTGAGTCCATGTACAGTATGCTATATGCTAAATAAATAAATAAATGACTTATTTTTGTCATCCTCATTGTAGGAGATGCTCAGGCTGAGCCCAGGCGAGGGGTCAAACACTCATGGTTAGAGTTCCTAACCACCCACAAGAGATCTCCGTCCAGCCCACTTTTAATACTTTCTTAATTCCTGCTAATCTCCCTTGACTCTTAGTAACTCAGATTCTTCTAGAGAACTAAAGCATGCAATGTATCTTTATCCTGATCTGAAGTGCCTGAATCTCCTGATTTCCTTGACCATTTCATGACTTTGAATTCTTAGCAGTTCAATCCAGGCTTACGTTCGCAGATACAACTCTTAAGAGTAATGACCCCAATTTCAACTGGCAGCATCTTTCTCTCCTCCTTTGTGTATGTGTATCTCCAATGGCTGCTAGAGAATTAAAGCAACCGATTTAAAAACCCAGACAGATGGCTCTTGGATGCGTCAAAGCATACAACTGTGAAAGAAAAGAGTTGGAAAGCAGGCTACCGTTTAATGAAAAATTCAACACAAAAGGTATTTTACCTGCACCGAAAAGACATAGGTCAAGGATAGTATAGAAATGCCATCTATGGCTCTGCCTTAGCTCCCAGTTTTCATCTAATTTCTCATATTAGAAATTAGCCTAGTTGATTCTTGCAGCAAAGTTCTGCTCAGCAAGCAACGCAGAGATGATATTCAGCCGATTCTGACCAGATCTGGAGAACCAGTAGCAGAAATTTTTAGTAGTTCGGAGAACCGGCAAATACTGCCTCTGACTGGCCCTGCCCCCATCTCTTCTCTGCCTCCCAAGTCCCAGCTGATTGGCTGGGTCTTCTTTGGTTGCCCTGCACAGGAGAATGGAGCTGGAAAGCAGGTTAGTGGGGTGGGGAAGGAATGGAGATTTTGCAATATATCCTTCCCCTGGAGTGGGCTGGAAATGGGGATTTTGCAGTATCCTTCCCCTGACATGCCCACTAAGCCACACCCACAGAACTGGTAGTAAAAAATTTGAATCCCACCACTGAAGCAATGTGGTAGGGTAGTTGAGTAGTAACATCTAGAAAACATAGTTGAGTAGTAACATCTAGAAAACAGAGTAGTTAAGTAGTAACATCTAGAAAACAGATGATCTGTTGGTCAGATGGTCATGCTCTAACTCCTCGCAGCGGGTAGCTTCCGACATGCAAAGTCAATGGGGCAAGGCAGACTCACTTAACAACCATAGGATTCATTTAACAATNTCCTCGCAGCGGGTAGCTTCCGACATGCAAAGTCAATGGGGCAAGGCAGACTCACTTAACAACCATAGGATTCATTTAACAATGGCAATGGTTCACTGAACAATCCTGGCCAAAAAAAAGGTTGTAAAAATCAGCACACAACTCACTGAACAATTCTATTCTGACCCACGCCCTTTTTCAATAAATCAAACACAATCCAAAAGGAACAGAAACCTTGTCATGCTTTTACAAAATAATTAGCTGTGATAAGCACAAGCCTTGACAAACTGTGCGAGACTTGCCAAAAGATAACAGACAAGAAATAATTTGCAAAATAAGAATCTTCAAATACAAACTCAGGATAGTCCATGAGACTGGAGTTTCAAAACGTCTTTGCCTTCTGAAAAGTACGTTCCTTTCACAGCTGGCTTTTATCATCTTGAAGAAGGGGCCATTACCTTGCAGCCTTACTCCCAAGTCACCCATGCTGCTGCAGCTGCTCTTTCCTGCAAGCAGCCCTGTGCTCATGCGCACCTGGCACAGGCTCCTCGGGAACCTCCTCATCACTGCTGTCTGCCCCCACAATCTCTGAAGGCAGCAGTCTACTCCCTACAGGTCCTGGCCCCTCGTCTGAGTCCACGGTCTCCTCAGCCGTCCTCCCCTGCTTCCGGCTAACCACAACAAATCCTTTTTCTTATCAATGGATAATTTTGGGCACAGTGGTGCAAGCTGAGAACTTCAAATTCTTAACAATGACTGCATTCCAGTTGGTGCATTCTTGAAAATGTCGGAATCGAAAAGCTCCTTCCTGTACAAACAAACCAACTTCTCCCTCATCCCCAAGTGCAACTACCATTACTCTGCCTTTCAAGGGCATCGAGATCTTTACATGGAAGTGAAGTGGGGGGCAAGACAAGAAACAATGGATGGAAACTAACCAAGGAGAGAAGCAACCTGGAGTTAATGAGAAACTTAACAGGGAGGACAATTAACCAGTGGAGCAGCTTTGCTTTCAGAAATTGTGGGCGCTTCATCACTGGAGGTTTTTAAGAAGACACTGGACAACCATTTGTCTGAAATACTAGATTCTCCTGCTTGAGAGAAGGTCGGACTAGAAGGTCCAAGGTCCCTTCCAGCTCTATTCTGAATTGAATTGAATTGATTGATTGCTGAGACAATATTTTAGCTCCCATTGATAGCTTGTTGGAAGAGCAACAGACACTTCCGAAGGAGCACAGGGCCTAGCCGTAGAACTGTACAAATATCAATTGAGGATTTTAGGGTCCAGGGAGGCAGGAAATATTGGCTGTCGACAGGATGGGGAAAGGCTCCATCCAGAGTGAGGGTCAACCTCATGGCTTCAAAGCACCCTGTTTACCTTGGCCACTCGGCTGGTTCCTCTCTTTGCCAAGAACAGCAAAAAGTGACATTGCAACCCCCAGCCCCCACCTACCCCCAGCTCCAGACAGCCTTTAAAGCTTCCTCACTCAGGGGCTCAAGTTACCCCTTCTCAATCCCACTCCAAATTGCTGCCTTCCCCCCCTCCCCCATTCCATTAGCTATTTCTGATTAGCCGCAATTAACCTGATTGCAAAGGATAATCAAATATCAGCTTCATTCCTCCATAATAGAGGAAGGTCCCAATCAGGGGACTGGTGGCCGCCAGGAATTTGGAATTGGCCACTGCTTGTCGCTGGTAGCCTGAACTTTTACACATTACAATGGCTGAGTTTCCTTGAAATGGTGTCTTCAAACAGGAAGGAAGGGACCCCAAAATGCTGGTCTACAGGAAAGAAGGACGAGGGGGTGACACGATAGCAGTATATCTGAGCGGGTCAACTTATTTGCCAAAACACCAGAAGGCAAAACAAGAAACAAGCTAATCCAGGAGAGAAACAACCTGGAGTTACGGAGAAATTTCCTAATAGTGAAAACAATTAGCTAGAGGAACAGCTTGCCACCAGACATTATAAGTTCTCCATCACTGGAGCTTTTGAAGGAAAGACTGGACAGCCACCTATCTGAAATGGTACAGGGTCTTCTGCTTGATCAGGAGGTTGGACTAGAAAACCCCCAAGGTCTCTTTCGACTCCATTCTGATTGATTGATTGATTGCTGAGACAATATTTTAGCTCCCATTGACAGTTTATTGAAGGATGAGCATATAATTTAAGAAAGATTGGTTTTTTAAAAATCCAATTTTATTACTTCATGAGTAACCCAAGGCAGCAAAACATATATACAACTCCTTCCTCCTTCTATTTTCCTCACAACAACAACCCTGCGAGATGGGTTGGATTGAAGGAAAGTGGCTAGCCCAGTCAGTGAGCTCAATTTCATGCCAGGACTAGAATTCACAGTCTCCTGGTGATTGACCCAACCACTTTTCATCCCTAAGGAGGGACTACAACTCACAGTCTCCTGGTGATGGTCCCAAAACCCCAGTTGGCTTTCATGAGTAAGGCAGGATTAGAACTCACTGTCTCCTGGTCATTGGCCCAAAATCAGCTAGTCAGCTTTTGAGCCTAAGGTCCAGAGGTGGTCTTCAGCAGGTTCTGACCAGTTCTGGAGAACCGGTAGCGGAAATTTTGAGTAGTTCAGAGAATCAGCAAATACCACCTCTGACTGGAGATTTTACAGTATCCTTCCCCTCGTCATAAGTTGTAGAAATGGAAAAGACGATAATGCTAGATAAGATGGATGAAAAAAGAAAAAAGAGATGGACAAGGCATGAGGTAAATAAATGGAGTTTTAGAAGCCATGGGAATTCACCTGCAATAACTGCACAATTTGGTGAGAGATGAAACTGCTTGGAGTGTTTTATTCATAGAGCAATATTTCTCAACCTTGACGATTTTAAGATGTGTGAACTTCAACTCCCAGACTTCCTTGGCCAGCAGGACTGGCCAGGGAACTCTGAGAATTGAAGTCCACATATCTTAAAGTCCCTAAGGTTGAGGAACACTGATTTTGATTATCCTGGGAGTCTGGAAACTGATTTTGTACAAGCACCTACCCAATCTTGGCTAATCTCAAACGGCTAAGCAGGTCCACCTTGGCTATTACTTGGACAGGAGACCACCAGGAAGGCTCAGCACTTGATGCAACATAACAGATGTGCTCATTAGCCTAAGATCTTGATTTTGAGATCCTTTTCTTCCTCATTACTTCGTGTCAACTGCTACTCTCTAGCTTCTAAGAAACATACAGCTTCATTCATAAATTTGTGGATTGTTGGATAATCTGAACAGGTTACTTTTATAGAATATGAGAGGGAACCTTTTTTTCTGGAGCAGAAAACAATTGAGTTGAGGCTGGTTTCTGTTCCAGATCCAATCATCATAAATGGTTTTTCTGCTTCAAGTTAAGTATGTATTGACTATTATTTCAGTGGCGTATCCTCACTCTATATGTGTCTGTGTGGTGTTTTACAAAGTCTTAGAAAAGGAAGGGGTTCTGATGTAAGAAGTTTGCAAATAAAATTTGACAGACCAGCAGGGGAGAGACGAGGAAGAAGGAGAGGGGTGGATACTTCAAGCTTTCTAGGTTATCACAATAGGAATCAATCTTGCCAAGCTGAACAATGGATTCTGTGAATCAGCACAACATTCCTGTCCTGCAGAGATAAAGGATGATATGCGGATACAAGACATACACAAAGTTAGAAATAAGCAGTCCACCTGTGACCTGTTGAGTCATCCTTTCAGACATATTTCCATTGACTTTCCCAGCAGGAAACTGGCAGAGAGCCTTGGAAGTGACCATCATATGACCATAGTTAATCATAACATTGATGCTGCTATATTTTTGCTGAATTTCAATCCCAAGGGAGTCACAGGTCCCAGACTTTGGATACATTCTGTACACACTCATTCATTTGAGGTATATTGATTTAAAAATTATTGCCCTACGATGTGCTGTTTCACTCCATTGAATGTTACAAACCATCAAACAGACACAAGAATTTTAGTAGCATATCAGAGGATAGGGCTGGTTCAAGCATAGGCTTTGGATAAACAAGGCGATATTTTGAAACAAGCTTTCCAAAGCTGCTTGGATGAATAGTTTTTGATAACTGAGGAATGCTGAGATCAACAGGACACTCCAAATAGGAAGAGAAAGCTTTGGGATTTTAAATGCAGCAGGTGAGAAATGAGAGACCTGAACTTGCCCTACAGCCATTGGGAAGGAAATTGCATAAGCTTCAAGAAGTTTTCAAGTGAATTCTATCAATTAGGATAAAATTAATTCTGGGTTACAGTAAATTACAGTAGGATTATTTATTCATCAATCCTCTCCCTGCATCATTTATTGAATACAAAATATTCCTTCATCCCCCTAAATGGTTAGTGGACAACCAGTTAAATATGAGCCAATAGTGTGCAGCGCCAGCCAAAAAAGCCAATGCAATCCTAAGCTGCATCAACAGAAGGATACAAATCAAGATCAAGTGAGGTAGTAGAACCTCTCTATAAATCCTTAGAAAGACCATACTTAGAGTATGCATCCAGTTTTGGTCACCACACTATAAAAAAGATGTTGAGACTCTAGAAAGAGTGCAAAGAAAAGCAGCCAAGATAATTAGGGGACTGGAGGCTAAAACATATAATGAACAGTTACAGGAACTGGGCTTGGTTAGTCTAGTGAAGAGAAGGACCAGGGGAGACAGGATAGCAGTCTTCCAATATTTGAGGGGCTGCCACAGACAGGAAGGGCGGGGGGTGTCAAGCTATTTTCCAAAGCACCTGAAGGCCAGACAAAGAATAGTGGATGGAAAGTGATCAAGGAGAAATTCAATGTAGAAATAAGGAGAAATTTTCTGACAGTGAGAATAATTAACCAATGGAACAGAAGTTGCCTTCTGAAGTTGTAGGAGCTTCATTACTGGAGGATTTCAAGAAGAGACTGGACTGCCATTTGTCAGAAATAGTGTAGGGTCTCTTACTTAGGTGTGTGTGTGTGATGGGCTAGATGACCTACAAGGTCCCTTCCAATTCTGGTAATCTATAATCTATTAAAAACAAAAGGATGTCTCTAAAAAGCTTGGATATTGAAGAATTGCACGCTGAACAGTTGGAAAGATAAAACAGAAAAGTTCCTATTTCAGTCCTTGAGACAGGCAAGTTTTGCAGACGCCAACAAGCTCCTTCTGCCTATTTCTCTGGCAAGCAGCTTGAATTGGACCCCAAAATATAGCTAGTCCTTGACTTACGACAATTGAGCCCAACATTTCTGTTGCTAAGAGAGACAGTTGTTAAATGAGTTTTGACCTATTTTTCCACCTTTCTTGCCATAGTTGTTAAGCGAAACACTGAGGTTGTTAAATCAGTAACATGATTGTTAAGTGAATCTGGCTTCCTCAGTGTCAGAAGGTTGCAAAAGGGGATCATGTGACCCCAGGATACTGCAACCGTCATAAATATAAAGCAGTTGCCAAGCACCTGAATTTTGATCACAGGACCATGATGATGCTGTAATGATTGTAAGTGTGAAAAATGGTCATGTCAATTTTTTTCAGTGCCTTTGTATCTTTGAATGATCACTAAATGGATGTTGTAAATTGAGGACTTCCTATGTATCCAATCACCCTGATCAATGCCCTTTTGGAGTTCTGAGCCCTGGAGGGCAACGTTTCTCTTGTAATTCAGTCCAAGACATGGTCAAAAGGGAGACCATCTTTAAGAAAGGTTGGAAATCATAGATTTAAAGCCAGAAATATTTTTATTAGGTATATTACCGGAAAAAATATGATAAAGGGAATATATATACTGTATAAAAGTACATGTTTTGACAGCAGCAAGAATTGTATTTGCACAACACTGGAAAAAGGAGGACACTCCTAAAATGAAAATATAATTTAAAAAAAATATGAGATTGCGCGGAAATGGATTGGTTAAACATTAAAGAAGATACAGGAGATACAGGATTTGTTTTACCAATGGTAGGATAATAGAGGTAGACATTAGAAGTTGGAAGAATTCCACTGTGTACAATTCTATTCTATAATTCTGTATAATTATATGTATATGTAGAGAGAATAGAATAGAATAGAATAGAACAGAATAGAATTATTTATTGGCCAAGTGTGATTGGACACACAAGGAATTTGTCTTTGGTGTAAATGCTCTCAGTGTACATAAAGGAAAAGATACATTCATCAAGAGTCAAGAATCATAAGGTACAACACTTAATGATAGTCATAGGATATAATAAGCAATCAAATCATACTAGGAAACAGTCAATATAAATCATTAGGATACAAGTGACAAAGTTACAGTCATACAGACACAAGTGGGAGGGGATGGGTGAGAAGGAATGATGAGAGTAAATAATATTATTACTACTATTATTAGCTAAAAGCAAATTGACTCAAAATACACTGTTTAAAAAGCGCTTATATAAGTTAAAAAACATATAAATAATATTTTTTTAAAAAAAGAAGGGTTGGAAATAAGAAAATTAATTTCTTAGAGTCCGTCCAGGGACAAAAACATCCAAGGATGAAGGAACAAACAAGGCCAGCTGGAAAACTGCAGGATCTTATTTCTTTATTTATTCATTCATTCACTAGAATTTATTTATTTATTTATTAGAATTTATTTATTTATTAGAATTTGTCAAACAAAAACGAAAGCAAGAATTAAAAAAATTAAAATACAATGACAGAGACGATAGGCATGCTAGTGCACTTACACACACCCCCTCTACTGACCACTTAAGTATGAAGTAAGGTCCACTGAAACTACGAAAATTGGTAGCTGAGACAACTGAATCAGGTAGGGTATCCCAGACTTTGAAAATTCTATTACAGAAATCGTATTTTTTTTTACAGTCAAGCTTAAGACCTTCAGAATCTTTGAATTAAGTGTCTTTCCCCAAGCAGATTCGGTCTCAAGAGCACAGAAGACCCCAATCCACGCCTACTCTCAGCTTTAGCAGTTGGCTCAGAGTGCCAGCATCCAAGGAGTGGAGGCGGAGGGAGAGGGAGCAGGATAAAACAGGCTAAATTAATTGTTTGAGAGCCATTGGCCTTTCCCAGCCATGCTCCCAAGAAGCTTAACAAAAGCAGCACTGTTCTGCTTTATGGGATTGGAAACAGATGCCAGGTTTTGCAAGCTGAGACGCTGGTGCTGTCAAAGATGCGGAGGGGAGGGGAGGAGGGTGGGGAGGGACAGACGGACCCAACAGGCTGAGTAGCGCTGGAGGANGAGGGGAGGGGAGGAGGGTGGGGAGGGACAGACGGACCCAACAGGCTGAGTAGCGCTGGAGGAGGAAGAAGAAGGACGGGTGGGTGGGCGAGGAGGAGGTGGGAGAACAACGTCAACAAGCAATGGCCCACCAGACTCCCACGGGCAGACTAAAAATTCCTGGCTTCGTGTCAGAGGATGCTGGAGCTCTTCAGGTCATAGCATTCCTGAGATGGCACCCTTTGCATGTTTTAAGGACTACAACTCCCACAATCTCCAGGCAGGGGATGCAGGCTTAGACAATTGTGATTCCAGCTGGTTGTGGTAGCACCGATGGAAGGAAATTTGCCTGATGATTCCTTACGGGGGTCATTTTTTTTGGGGGGGGGGGNTTTGCCTGATGATTCCTTACGGGGGTCATTTTTTTGGGGGGGGGTGGAGATATATTTTTGCAACTGGCATCTTAGATGGCCAGGTGCAAATGTTCAGAAAGTGGTCCCCACTCTTCCCCTCATAGTTTGTGTGTTCCTGGAATTCTTTTTACAGGATTAGTTCTCCCCATATAGGAGCAGCTTTGGTGTGTCTACAAATAGCCGTTTTACTGTAGAGAGGAGACAAGGGTAGATTTAGACCCTTTCTGGGTTGGGAGAAGGATAATCATGTGCTAGAACAGGGGTCCCCAAAGTTGGCAACTTTAAGACTTGTGGACTTCAATTCCCAGAATTATTCCTCCCGACATGTTAGCTCAGGAATTCTAGGAGTTGAAGTCCACAGGTCTTAAAAATTGCCAAGGTTGGATACCCATACTAGAGCAAGGGTCTTCAAACTTGGCAACATTAAGACTTGTGGACTTCAACTCCCAGAATTCCTGAACTAACATGACTGGAGGAGGAATTCTGGGAGCTGAAGTCCACAAGTTTTAAAGTTGCCAACTTTGGAGACCTCTGTGCTAAAAGGGCCCTTGTTGTCAGGGATATGATTCAAGCGGTGTAACAACCGGTTCGGTGAGCACGCACTCCAAGTGCATGCAGAGTGTTTGCTACTGACCTTCTTAATCAATCTCTTAAACAGCTGGTGCACGGCAATCCGCTATGCCGCCGCGTGAATCAGCTGAGCTTGAAAAGCAGGATATAAAGCACAGCCTATAGCCCGGGTGACTGGGTGGGCTCAACAGCTGATCCTCAAAGCAACTAGTTCAGCCGAACTGTGCCGAACCAGTAGAATCCCACCCCTGCTTGTTGTGTTGAGGGATGTTGCAACAATCATAAGGGCACGACCTGAGTACTAATCCCATTCGGATCAGGAGCTGAAAGATAGATGAGATGGATAGAAAGACCAGAAAGGAAATAGAATTAAAAAGCAGACCTGAATAGAAGAATTTATGATATAGAGTTGACAAGGAAAGCCACCAAGAACGGGCCCCAAATAAAAACCTAAGGAAAGCCAACTTCCTAATTTTTGGAAAACTATTGTGCAGGCAAGTCAGTTTGGGTCTCCTGCTTGAGGTAGGGTTGGGCTAGAAGACCTCCAAGATCTCATCAAACCCAATTATTCTATGTTCCAAATCAAGGGTCTTCAAACTTGGCATCCTTAAGACTTGTGGACTTCAACTCCCAGAATTCCTGAACTAACATGACTGGAGGAGGAATTCTGGGAGCTGAAGTCCACAAGTTTTAAAGTTGCCAACTTTGGAGACCTCTGTGCTAAAAGGGCCCTTGTTGTCAGGGATATGATTCAAGCGGTGTAACAACCGGTTCGGTGAGCACGCACTCCAAGTGCATGCAGAGTGTTTGCTACTGACCTTCTTAATCAATCTCTTAAACAGCTGGTGCACGGCAATCCGCTATGCCGCCGCGTGAATCAGCTGAGCTTGAAAAGCAGGATATAAAGCACAGCCTATAGCCCGGGTGACTGGGTGGGCTCAACAGCTGATCCTCAAAGCAACTAGTTCAGCCGAACTGTGCCGAACCAGTAGAATCCCACCCCTGCTTGTTGTGTTGAGGGATGTTGCAACAATCATAAGGGCACGACCTGAGTACTAATCCCATTCGGATCAGGAGCTGAAAGATAGATGAGATGGATAGAAAGACCAGAAAGGAAATAGAATTAAAAAGCAGACCTGAATAGAAGAATTTATGATATAGAGTTGACAAGGAAAGCCACCAAGAACGGGCCCCAAATAAAAACCTAAGGAAAGCCAACTTCCTAATTTTTGGAAAACTATTGTGCAGGCAAGTCAGTTTGGGTCTCCTGCTTGAGGTAGGGTTGGGCTAGAAGACCTCCAAGATCTCATCAAACCCAATTATTCTATGTTCCAAATCAAGGGTCTTCAAACTTGGCATCCTTAGGACTTGTGGACTTCAACTCCCAGAATTCCTCAACCAGCCATACTGGGAATTCTGGGAGTTAAAGGCCACAAGCCTTAAAATTTCCAAGTTTGGAGAACCCTGCCCTAAGTTTTGATCCAGACAGCATAAGGCTGTGGCTACCTGGGCTGGGCTGCCAACATCCAAATGATCATTAGATGGTAATAAAATGCTGACACCTAGTGTTGCACAAATGTATGAAGCTCAGGGCTGGTAATCCTACTCATAACAGGGGGATGCAATGAGAAACAGGGATGGGCAGTTGGTCCAATGGCGGCACCCTGCAGTTCATTCAATAGAGTCATCACTAGGGGCAGCTAAATTGCATTGGACACATTGCACTAAACATACTGAATGTTTGTAATGGAGGATCAGGTGAGACCATACCATATAATCTCTTCTTAAAAACCTCCAGTGATGGAGCACCACAACTTCTGGGAGCCAGTTGTTTCGCTGATTAATTATTCTTGCTGTTAGGAATTTTCTCCTTAGTTCTTGGTTGGATCTCTATTTATTTATCTTTAACAGTATTTATTATCATTATCATTATCATTATCATCATCATTATCATCATCATTATTATTATTATTATTGTTGTTGTTGTGTTTGTTGCACAATCAGCCAGATGTTCAGACCAAATTTGGCATTTTTGTCTGTCTATCAAGTTCTTCCCAAGGACCTGGGATAAACAAAGTGCCTAAGACAACTTGTCATGGCCAACTCATTATGTAGGACAAGAGTTACACTCATATTGAAGAACTGGTGGAATAGAATCATCAAAGAAAAGGTGCCAATGGAGGAACAAAATGAAATATGAATGGCAAAACATTAAAATTACTTAAAATAATGAAATTGAATTGTCCCACAATGAATTGTCTCGCAACAAGTTGGCCATGGCGAGTTGTTCCATTCTGTAAGCATTCTGTTGTTGTTGTTGTTGTTGATGATGATGATGTTGTTGTTATTTTAGAGATGGTTAAAGTTACCAACAAGTTATTTGTTGGAATTTTTACTGCTGGCAACACAGCACTGCAACCGGATATTATAGAAGGGATTTGAAGAAATTGCATAGGCAAATTCAATCTGGATCCTCAAGAGATTGTGGTATTTTCTTTTTAAGCTGGGTATATGGAATTATCCCTCCTTGCTACATCCTTTAGAAGAGTATTCTGTAATGTGGCTTGCTTTTGATTGACAAATTACCTAGTTTTGCCTTCTACTTAGGTATACCTCATGTTGCTATTTACCTCCTAAACCTGTGGTTTAGTTTCTTTTTGCAAGCAAACTCAGCAATTATATCAGAAGAAAAGCAAAGAGGCCCTGAGCCTCTGATGGGGCCAGAAATAATGTGCTTTGTATTTTTTCCTAAAGCCATAGACATAGATCATTCAGTCACAAAAAAGGTTGAACACCAACCAGATGTCATCATCATCATCATCATAATCTTTTAATGAACCCATAATCCCTTGTAGGGTGGAGTCTGGGCAACTAAATGGAGCCAGCAGAACGTTTAATGGCCGGTTGTCCTTCCTGTCGCCAGTGAGGAGTTTTGTTCAGATATATTCTCATTGTGCCCAGAGAGAGAAATATCTGTCTCTAACTAGGATCAAACTCATAATCTCCTGATATTAAGGTGAGAGCTACACCTCTAGGCCACTGCACTACTCCTGAACACCAACCAGATGTCCTTCTCCCTAATTTATATCTTAGGTGTCTTGCAAGCCTGTGGAATCTAGGTCTATGACAATTCACCCCAGACAACTCTCCACAGCCAACTCTCCACGGCCAGCAAGAGTTATGCTAAAATCAAACAAAAAGTGGAATAGAATCATTAAAGGAAGGATGCAAAAGGAGGGACAGAATGAAAGTGAAGAACTAAAAATTAAAATAATCTTTTATTGTAAATAATTAAATTGAATTGTTAAACTGTCTCAGGGTGAGTTGGCCATGGCAAGTTGTCCTGTAGCAAATTGTCTGTGGTGAGTTGACTGTAGAGAGTTGTCCCTGGTAAGTTGTCCCAGTCCAATGGAAATATATCTTCCAACAATGCCAGGCAACCTTTGGCAAAGGATGCTGGGAGGTGTAGTTCAGTGATATCTGGAAGACCCTAAATCAGCTATAATACTCATCCAGCTATTCCCATTATTTTCAGCACTTATGAAGGTGGATAAACCAGTTTGTTGGTTAGAGCCATCCCACTTAGAGACATGACGAATGCAAAGAGATCATTAGTAAGTGTTGAATGGACCATTGTCTTGAAAAATAGTCCATTCATATGTATAAGTCCTTGGGGGTGGAAAGGAAGACTGTAGATCTACAATCGAGTTGTATCTCTTGAACCTTTTGCTGTCTCAGTACTGACGTAGAACAAAGAATAAAACTATGTTTGCCTGCAAAACAGAAGAGATACTCAAGGTGTGGCCCATAGCCACTTCCTTTGGCATCCACCCAACATTCAGAGAGTCTTTTAATTAAGTTAGGAAGTACCTGGGAGGCCTCCCAAACCTGCTGATGAGAACATTGTTGCCCTCCCCCCGATTTTGTCAATTCAAACAAGGATGAGGCACAGATTTCCTGTACAAGGGGCTGATCTATGACTCCTAATGGCCATAGCCAACAGAGTCCATGGTGAAGAATGCTGGAAGTCATTGTTTGTCAATGTTTGTCATTGTTTGGCCCATGAGGTTCCTTAAACTTGGTTTAAATCATTATGAGCAAAGAAGTGACAAGTGTGTTCATCAAACTAATTGGTTGAAGAGCTTTGTTTCCCTCTATTGAACATCTAGTGAGGATCGTTGGAGATGCTAGTTGCAGTCTCTTCCACATCTATTGATCACCTGCTGATGGTTATTTGGTCCTCAGCTTCAGGGCTCCAGAAAAAAAACACTATCGTAACTTGTTTTCTGCAAAGTAGAAGAAGACACTGTAGAATGGAGCTCAAACAACCATATGGAACAAGGCAGCTATCTGAAAGTATGTCAGGAAACGTAAGGTTGCCTTAATATATAAATGTTGTTGATCAGCTCCATCCTGGCTTGTAAAAATCTTACTGGAGGGACTCCTGACTCTGGTTTGTTTTTCATGCCCTGAGAATAGTGTCCTTCAAAGGTGGAACAAAGTCTTGGTGTCACCATTCTTGTTAATGAGATGCCAGCAAACAGAAATTTAGAAGAGGCAGCCAATGCTGAAGGACCTCAGGCCACGCACAGGCTTTGCTAGGGGTGTCCTAAAGAGTGTTCAAAAAGTCAATATGGCAATGATGGAGAGGCAATCCAAGCCTTCTATCTTGGACATTTGAATGAAACCAGCCTCCTTCCAGGCCTTTCTCATCATGTTAGACTTTTTGTCCTTTCCTAAAGTCTAGAAATCTGATTGATTGATTTTTATTTGTTTCTCAAGAAACATTATATGGTCACCCAACTTATGGTGAATTTGAGCAGCTTACAAAAACAAAACCCCCATACAAAACCCAATACTCCCCCCACCACCATCATCACAAATGTTCTGATATCTGAGGGGCTGCCACAAAAAGGAGGGAGTCCAGCTATTCTCCAAAGCACCCGAAGGCAGAATAAGAAGCAATGGGTGGAAACTAATCAAGGAGAGAAACAACTTAGAACTAAGGAGAAATTTCCTCACAGAACAATTAATCAGTGGAACAATTTGCCTCCAGAAGTTGTGAAGGCTCCAACACTGGAAGTTTTTAAGAAGAAACAGATAGCCTGATCAGATAGTCTGATATGGTGTAGGGTTTTCTGCCCAAGCAGGGGATTGGACTAGAAGACCTCCAAGGTCCTAACTCTTGTTTATTTTATTTTATTTTATTTTGTTTTGTTTTGTTTTGTTTTGTTTTGTTTTGTTCTGTTCTGTTCTGTTCCATTCTATTCTACTTGATAGGCTCCATATCGCACTGAGGAAACAGGCCTGTTGGCAAAACTATCTTCAGAACTTTTCAAAAAAGTGTCAAATTGGGGCGGGGGCAATCTTATTTCCATAGGGATGATGTTCCACAGAGAGGGATCTACCATGGAGAAGGCCCTTCTTTTCGGTCTGTAACATCTTCTGCCTCCCTACTCTGGTGGATCAGGTAGATGTAAATGGGAAACATTGGCTGTTCAAATAACTGGTGAACATCATCATCATCAGTATGTTACTCAGTTGGGACATGAAACGTCTGCAAGAAAACAACCAAGCTCAGAGAGAATCAAGAACCCCACAATTCCACCTTGAGTTACAAATATTTCTTTCTAGTCATTTCTTGGTCATCTGTCCCAAGAATTCTGGTTTGGAATTGCTCTGTGTGTGCAAGTGTGTGTGTGTGTATACACGCAGGCCAAAGGAAGCCATATACCATCCAAGAGGGAAGCAAATGTTTTCTAACAATGAGAACGATGAGCCAGTGGAATAACTTGCCTCCAGACCAGTGGTGGGATTCAAACTTTTTTACTACCGGTTCTTGGGCGTGGCGTGGTGGATGTTGTGTGGCTTGGTGGACGTGGCAGGAGAAGGATACTGCAAAATCCCCATTCCCTCCCCACCCAACGAACCTGCTTTCCAGCTCCGTTTTCCTATGCAGGCAACCAAAGAAGATCCAGCCGATCAGCTGGGACTCAGGAGGCAGAAAATAGATGGGGGCGGGGCAAGTCAGAGGTAGGATTTGCTGGTTCTCCAAATTACTCAAAATTTCCACTACTGGTTCTCCAGAACCGGTCAGAACCTGATGAATACCACTTCTGCTGCAGACGTTGTGGATGCTCCAACACTGGAGGTTTTAAAGAAGAGATTGGACAACCATTTGGTGGAAATGGCATTCTCCTTCTTGAGAAAGGAGTTGGACTAGAAGATCTCCCAGGTCCTTTCCAATTCAGTTATTATTGCCTTTAATTTAGAATTCTGTATCCCCTTTTCAAGCTGATCTACTCATCAGACTGCAAGGGTTTTTTTTTTTTTTTTTT
>BHFT01006500.1:67374-93478 GCA_004320025.1 Laticauda laticaudata
TGCAAGTTTTTTTTTTTTTTTTTTGCCTCCCACTCCTGAACTCTAAACTTTTCCCCAGCACCCTTTCTCTTCCATCCAGAGCAATTCTCATATTTCCCTCGTCATAAAACCAGATGCCTTTTGAAGTCTAAGAACAAGCACACACATCTCACATACTAGCCATGACCTCTGAAAGCTGCTGCAGCAATTGGGCAAGGAGGGAGGGAGGGAGGGAAATACCTGCTTGACTATCTGGATCACCCTCTGCTAGCTTGGTTTCTAAATCCTGGATTGCAAAGATTCAGACAACCTTGTGTGACTGGTGAGGCTGGGTGTTTGCTCCAGCGTGCTTCAGGAGAATTTTTCAATTCAGTTCAGAATAGAGCTAGAGGGGACCTTGGAGGTCTTCTAGTCCAACCTTCTGCTCAAGCTGGAGACCCTACACCATTCCAGACAAATGTCTGTCCAATCTCTTCTTAAAAACCTCCAGTGATGGAGCACTCACAACTTCGGGTGGCAAGCTGTTCCACTGGTTAATTTTGTTCTCACAGTTAGGAAGTTTCTCCTTAATTCCAGGTTGCTTCTCTCCTGGATTAGTTTTCATCCATTGTTTCTTGTCCTGCCCTCTGGTGTTTTGGAAAATAGCTTGACTCCTTCTTTGTGGCAGCCCCTCAAATATTGAAAGGCTGCTATCATGTCTCCCTAGTCCTTCTTTTCACTAGACTAGACAAAACCCAATTCCTGCAACCATTCTTCATATGTTTCTTGATGGATTTGCTGAGACAAATGAGATGGTAAAAGATGCAGCTTGCAAGCAGAGTTCCTCTCACTAGGAAGACTTGCAGGATTTCTTAGCATTGACAATTTTATTTTTGCCTTTCCTGCGAAGGGTGCTGAACAGCTTGATCATGAGAAAGCCCCTGTTTTGGTGGCTGTGATTTAATTTGCCCCCAAACTGTCTATGGCAGGTGTGAGAAGAGACAATCAGATGGCAACTCAATTGCTTTAATTTAGCACAATTAAAAGAGGAGGCTTATTTTTATCAGACTGCTGAAGGCAGAGTTTCAACTTCGTGCCTGCTTCCCAACGATCATTTAAATGTCAAAATGATGGGAATCTGTGTATCTGGAAGGGAGCTCCTTATCTGAGGAATCTTCCATGAAATAAATATGCAGCAGCCTCCCTGAATGGGGTAACTCCCAATGTCTAAGCAGTTTCCAGAAATCTTAGCCAACAAGCTGGATGTATTGACTGAGAATCCTGGATTCCCAAACAGTTCCCAAGTATCTGGTTGCGGGGGGCTGGATCCATTGCAGGTAGGCCCAGTCGGAGACGCCAAGTGTCCCAGCACCAAAGGTGGGATTCAGCCGGTTCACACTGGTTTGGGTGAACCGATTGTTAAATTACCTCCCCTCCCCTCACTATCAAAATTGATCCTGGGTGCTGCACTGCAATGGAGAAACGGGCAATGGAGTTGATGGTGCGAGGGAGAACGAGAAGGCTGCTTTCCCTCTTTCTTCTCCCTGCTCTTCCTCCTTCCCTTTGTACCAGTTGCAACCTTTCCCACCAGATTTAGGCCTCTGGGTTGCAATTATGCACAGGGTCACTAGATGGCAGCAAAGAAATATCAAAAAGCTCAAGTCTTTGGTGCCATCTAGTGGCCGATTAAATTATTGCAGCAAAGACCTGGCAGCCCTTTTTAAAGCAAACCCAGGAAATGGGTTAAAATCAGCAAGCAGGTAATGTGAATGCAGCCATTGTGTCCCTGAGTGCCAGAGGGAGGCATTCATTTGATGTTAGGCAGGCTGGGCTTGTGGGAAAGCAGATCCGCTCTTTGAGGGCAGAGAGGAAATCCATTCAGGTGGTAAAGAGCAGGAGAAGTGGTGGCTCAGGGGATCAAGGCCAAGGGGCAGCAGGAAGGGATTTTTGGGGGGGGGAGGAGGCAGGAAGGAAAGGGATGTGGCAACATCAGGAATCCCCCTCCCTTCAACAACTCATGGAGAAGCAAGTGCAACAAGGCAAGCAGGAAAGGGCTTCCTTTGAAATGGGATTTGGAAGCTCTAATCAGATGGTAAATTTTCATATGACAAAGTTGAATATTATTATTTCTTCTTCTTCTTCTTCTTCTTCTTCTTCTTCTTCTTCTTCTTCTTCTTCTTCTTCTTCTTCTTCTTCTTCTTCTTCTTCTTCTTCTTCTTCTTCTTCTTCTTCTTCTCCTCTTTCTTCTCCTCCTCCTCAAGCGGGATGAGAACTCACAGTGTCCTAGTTTCTATGCCAGCACATTTACCATGACATTAAACTAGCTGTCCATGAATGAATGGATAAATATGAGTATGCATATAATGAAAACCAGGTTCCCTTTTCCATGTATAGCTTGTTCCAGCAGCCCCTTGTTGTCAGATTGTCCTGGTTCCCCAACAGACCTGATACAGACCTTGTTAATCCAGGAAATGTCCAAGCCAGCATGATAATTTATCTTACTCTTACATTTGAAGTAGGCCCTGTTAGGGGCCATGTGCCCAAGGATGGCTACTGGTAAGGTAGGATACCAGTCAGGAGTTGAACTCTGGTCTCCTGTGTCAGAAACTAATACATTCTCCAGCTGTTATATCTATTCAGGCACTATATTTGGCAACCATTTTGTGCTATTTTATTTGCATAGTGCAACAATGCAGAGATAATTCCCTTACACATATTAGTAGCAGGGTGTAGGCTGCAGGCAGGAACAACATACACAGCCAAATAGCTGGCATTGTGTACCAGAACATCTTCACAGTGTATGGACTAACCCTTCCAACTCCAGATAGGAGGTTCCACAGAAAGTTTTGGAAAATAAAAGGGCTAAGTTCCCGTGGGATTACGTGTGGGACTTGCAGACAGGCAGACAGACAATGGCCAATAAACCAGACATGGTGGTAGTAGACAGGAACCAGAAGACAACCATGGTAAAAGAGGTCATGGAGCTATGTGATAGCAACATCAGGAAGAAGTATGAGAACCTTGATAAACATTTTTGGAGATTCTCAATCCTCCAGTTCATGGTTGTCCCAGAAGGCAACTGGTCTTCCTTGGAAAACATTTTGCTTCTCATCCAGGAAGCTCATCCATCAGAACTGAAGAAGCTTCTTGGACGTGAAGCAAAACATTTGCAAAGAAAAACAAACAAGAAAGTCCAATTGCCTTTTGAAAGAAGCTGGAGAGGTACTAAGGCCTGAAGGTGGAACTGGAGACGATGTGGAAAGTCAAAGCCAAAGTGGTGCCAGCAGAAGCTGTGACTCCTAAGCTGGGATAGTGACTCCAACAAATCCAACAGATCCCAGGAACAATATTAGAGCTCTCTGATTAAAGGTCTGGATACTAAAATATATATGAAGAATGGTTGCAGGAATTGGTTACGGCTAGTGTAGTGAAAAGAAGGACTAGGGGAAACATGATAGCAGTGTTCCAATATTTGAGGGGCTGCCACAAAGAAGAGATGGTCAAGCTATTCTCCAAAGCACCAGAAGGCAGGACAAGAAGCAATGGAGGGAAACTAATCAAGGAAAGAAGCAACCTGCAATTAAGAAGAAACTTCCTGACATTGAAAACAATTAATCAGTGGAACTGCTTGCCTTCAGAAGTTTTGGGGGCTCCACCACTGGAAGCTTTTAAGAAGAGACTGGACAGCCACGTGTCTGGAATGATATAGGGTCTCTTGCTTGAGCAGGGGGGTTGGACTAGAAGACCTCCAAGGTCCCTTCCAACTCTGTTATTCTGTATTCTGAAGTTGAACTAGAAGACCTCTAAGGTACCTTCCAACAATGATGATGATCATGATGATGGAGAAGGAGAAGGAGAAGGAGGAGGAGGAGAAGAAGGAGAAAAAGAAGAGGAGAAGGAGGAGGAAGAGGAGTATAGGTTCTCGGATTGAGAAAGATATACACCATGCCTTGGGGTGAAAAGGGATTTTAAAAAAAAAAATGTAATCATGTTAACATTATTTAATTAACAGTAATGAACTTTGAATTTAAATTAAATAAACTTGAATTCAGTTCCAGGTGACATCAAGGGCATGGCAGTCGTACAAAAGTGGTTTGCCCTTGCCTTTTTCTAAGACACTTTTCAACTTCTGTAGTCTTGCCTACAGCCTTGGGATTTCCTGGTGGTGTCCCAGCCAGGTATGAGCTTAGCCCGAACCTGCATAGCTGTCAAGCTGAGACAAATCTGTTGGATGCTGCCACGTGTTGAGGCTAAATTAAAATTAAAATAGCTGAAATATTTTTTGTTGTCATCCTGTTTTGGGGGAATGCAATTAGGCAAACATCCTCCAGTGTTTGTTATTACAACCACTTCTATGATTCTTTGTTAAATTGACAGCCTGTTATTTTTTCTCCAGAACTTTTGAGGAGCTTATCAGTTGCTTGTGAGGTAGGATAGGCTGGGAGCCATGGGCTGAAAGACAATCCACGATTTCCACGGTTGAGCAAGTGAATGTGGTTTTCCCCAATCCTGATCCAACACCTTCACTTCCATCCTTTAATGTAAATAAGGTAAAGGTAAAGGTTCCCCTTGCACATATATGATAGTCATTTCTGGCTCTAGGGGGCGGTGCTCATCTCCATTATAAAGCCGAAGAGCCAGCGATGTCCGAAGACGTCTCCGTGGTCATGTGGCCGGCATGACTAAACGCCTTCGAAGGCGCACGGAACGCTGTTCCCTTCCCACCAAAGGGGTCCCTGTTTTTCTACTTGNCGAAGACGTCTCCGTGGTCATGTGGCCGGCATGACTAAACGCCTTCGAAGGCGCACGGAACGCTGTTCCCTTCCCACCAAAGGGGTCCCTGTTTTTCTACTTGCGTATTTTACATCCTTTCGAACTGCTAGGTTGGCAGAAGCTGGGACGAGAAATGGGAGCTCACTCCATTACGCGGCACTGGGGATTTGAACCGCCGAACTGCTGACCTTTCTGATCGACAAGCTCAGTATCTTAGCCACTGAGCCACCGCCTCCCACATTACTGTAAATAGGTAGCTGGACTCCCTTGATTTTTCACCATTTGTTTAGTTAGTGTTCCAAGTTTCAACAGCACTGGAAAAAGCAATTTACGTCCGTTTTTATGACTCTTGTAGCATCCCTTTGGTCATAAGAACAAAATTCAGAGGCTTGGCAGCTAACTCCTATTTATGATGGTTGCAATGTCCGTGTGTGTCCATGTGTGTCCGTGTGTGTCTGTGTGTGTCCGTGTGTGTCCGTGTGTGTCCATGTATGTCTGTGTATGTCCATGTGTGTCTGTGTGTGTCCGTGTATGTCCGTGTGTGTCCGTGTGTGTCTGTGTGTGTCTGTGTGTGTCCGTGTGTGTCCATGTATGTCCGCGTGTGTCTGTGTGTGTCCGTGTATGTCTGTGTGTGTCCGTGTGTGTCCGTGTGTGTCCGTGTGTGTCTTTGTGTGTCCGTAGGTGTCCATGTGTGTCCGTGTATGTCCGTGTGTGTCTGTGTGTCTGTGTGTGTCCATGTGTGTCCATGTGTGTCCACGTATGTCCGTGTGTATCTGTGTGTGTCCGTGTGTGCCTGTGTATGTGTGTGTGTGATGTGTTCATTTTTCACGACCTTCTGACAAGCAAAGTCAGAAAGGAAGCCAGATTCACTTAAGAACTTAACAATTGCGGTGATTCACTTGACAACTGTGGTAAGAAAGGGTGTAAAAATGAGACAAAGCTCACTTAACAACTATCTCACTTAGCCACAGAAATTTGGAGCTCAATTGTGGTCGTAAATCAAGGACGGCCTGTATATGGACCCATAGAGCAACTGAGGTTCAGCCGAAAAAGCGTGTTCCAGCCGCCACTGTCTAGGGAGCTACATTTGGTCGATCCCAGGAGACAGTTCTTCTCTGCTATAGCATTTGCTTTATGGAAGACGTTCCCCACCGCCCAAAAAACGAGACTGTCTCCAACCCTGTTGATTTTCCAGATGCCCCCAAAGGAAGCCGGTCTGGTCTTGTGATTGAGGCCCCAGGCTCACACGCAGGAGACAAGGAGTCACGAAAGGGAGCTAGTTCCTCAGCCACGAAAGGGAGCTAATTCCTAAGCCACGAAAGGGAGCTAATTCCTTAGCCATGAAAGGGAGCTAATTCCTTAGCCATGAAAGGGAACTGAGTGAGTTTAGACCAGTCATTCTCTCCCAGCCCAACTTACTTCACAGGGTTGTTGTGGGGAAAGTAGGAAGGGGAAAGTGTGTTTGATATGTTGAAACTTGTAACTCCTTCTCTCTCTCTCCTTCTCTCTCTCTCTCTCTCTCTCTCTCACACACACACACACACACACANCTCTCTCTCTCCTTCTCTCTCTCTCTCTCTCTCTCTCTCACACACACACACACACACACAAACACCCCTTGAGTTATTTGCCAAAATAATAAAAGGAGGACACAAATAAATAAAAACAAATAAAATGAAACCTTGAGAGTGCAATCAGGGGATTATTGTTATAATGAAGTATTACTAGTGGTAGCAAGCTTGGTGGTGGAAGAGAGTTATTCCATGCCACAACATTTAACTCCCTCATACACAGCCACACACAGCCACACACACAGTGTTATCTATTCCTCCATTTCTTGTATCTTTTTTTGAGGGGGGTGGTAGGGAGTGAAGTTTTGAACTCATTTCTCTTATTTAAAATGTTGATGATGTTACCCAGTTTGGTAATGAAATGCCTGCAAGAAAACCACCAAGCTCAGAGAGCACCAAGGACCCCACACTTAATTTTTTATTTTATTTCTAAGAAAATGGAAGTCAGAGGCCAGTCCAAGAACTTGTGTTTGCAAACTGCCAGTTTTCTGAGTTCAAATGGCAGCCAGAGAGGGAGACAGGGGGATCAGCAGAATGGCAGATGGTTCGGTGAAAGGAAGACCCTAAGAAAAAATGGGGTATTTGACTCTTTTTCTTTCCTTTTCTTTAATGGACAGCATTGTTCTCTTCCCCATCCCTCCTCCTTTCTGTAACCTGTTATTCTTTCTTGGCTTAATTACTGCAGCAGTTCTGGACTTTTTCTCTTTGCCTCCTACTTAAGTTTATCCTCTTTGTAATTCGCAAATCTGCTGCTCATTTATTCTTGTTTTTGTTGCATCTCATTAAGCCCACATTTCTGCTTTGTTCCACTCTCTTTCGCTAGCTTCTGTTTCTGTATTTAATTCTTCAGGTTTTCAAATCTCTTTCTAGGACCGAGCTGCAATTAGGAACACTTTTCATGAAAGCTTTCATTTCATGTGAATTTTTCAGGACAGGGCAGGCTTGTCAAGTCAGAATGTCCTCACTCTGAGTTGGCTTTGTGCAGAGATGGTATTCTGCAGGTTCTAACAAGTTCTGGAGAACCAGTAATGGAAATTTTGGGTAGTTCAGAGAACCGGCAAATACCATCTCTGACTGGCCCCACCAATCCCATCTATTCTCTGCCGGCCGAGTCCCAGCTGATCGGCTGGGTCTCTTTTGGTTGCCCTGCATAGGAGAACGGAGCTGGAAAGCAGGTTAGTGGGGTGGTGAGGGAATGGGGATTTTGCAGTAACCTTCCCCCAGGAGTGGGTGGGAATGTAGATTTTGGAGTATCCTTCCCCTGCCATGCCCACCAAGCCACACCCACAGAACCAGTAGTAAAAAAATGTGAATCCCACCACTGGCTTTGTGACTTTGTATACTATTGCCTGTAAAAAAACAAACTGAAAGAGAGAGCTTTGAAATAAACTGAACGAGAGAACAGCAAACATTAATGAGATCAAACATACAGAGTAGACTTTAGGGCATTTTATTTGCTTGAAAAAATAAATCAGCATCATGTCAAAACATCTGCTTTGTAAACTAGTCTGTCAATTGTTACATTACAAGACACCATAGCCCCCCAAAGGCAGACCTGACACATAACAATGCTGCTGTTCAATTAATTACACGGGCATTAGAAACTACAAGTAGCCCTTGCTTACTGGCTGCCTCGTTTAGGGAATGTTTGAAGTTACAACCATATAAAAACAATAGCTTTGCTATCAGTGGTCCATTTGGGACCATTACGGCATCCTACAGTCACACGATTTCCATACAGGTGCTGCGCAACAACGGACAACAAGCAGTGTCACTATGTGAGATGCAAATGTAATAATTAACTTTATTAAAGGAAAACGTGGAAGTAAAATTTCATGTTACCGTCATGATGTTTTGCTTAATGGGTGAAAGGAAAGGAAGCTGTCCACTTGAGTGAGTCAGCTCTCAGTACTTTGACCAAAGTATGACAACTTCTGTTTGGAGATCTTGTCTTCAAGTGATATGTTTTGGTGAAGTTTGGTCTAGGACTTCTTTGTTATTTTATGTCGTGAGCTGTGGTGGCACAGTGGTTAAAATGCAGTATTGCAGGCTAACTCTGCCAATTGTCAGCAGTTCAATCCTGACCAGCTCAAGGTTGACTCATCCATCCTTCCAAGGTTGGTAAAATGAAGACCCAGATTGTATTGCGACAACATTATTTAGCAATAAAGGTGCCAGTGTCAAATGTGGTTGCTAAGCGAGGACTGTTTGGAGTGCTGTAAGTGGAAGCATTATCATAAATCAGCTGTGACACCATATAATTCAGCCTGGAATTGATATTGGGCTTCATCGTGCTGCTTGGCAGTGTGAAGGTGTTCTGATTTCCCTGCTTAAATCCTGTTCCAATGAAAATTTTGGAGGAGTATCCTAAGAGGAGGGCAGTTCTGACTATGACTGGGCTCCAGACATGGGAGATCTTATGAAAAATAAAACAAGTGAATGAAAGCAGGTTGAACTGAACCTCGGATTTCTAATAACTGGTTGACTGCAAAGGTTATAAATCCCCAACAGTCAGTTAGAACTCAAGAAGCTTCTTGGATAAGAAGGGAAATGTTTTCAAGAGGAAAAAAAATCAAGAAGGTCCAGTTGCTCTTTGGAAAAACACCTTTCGGACAAGCATGACCTGGATGATTGAGAATCTCCAAAGTTGTGTTGAACAGGGTCTCAGGCCCAAACAACCAAAGCTACATATGAAAGGTTCAAGTTGACTACTTTATTGTGTTCTACTTATAGTACAAGACTGGTCTCCTTCCCTTGGGAACAAAAAGATAAGATCCTAAGAAACTTAGTATTCAGAGTATTGCAGTGTAAATTCAGCACCAGAAAATAAAACACAGATTACTAAGGCTTCATTTAACTTCTTTATAAACACATAAAGTAAATTTTATGATACCAGTTGCAGATTTCTCCAACATGGAGCAAACTCAAATAGAAGCAGACATGTTACAGGTTCAGAGCAGAGTTCTAGTTTTCAGCAAGCAAGTCACACAGCGGAGGAGAGAAGCAATTTTATTTTCAATAGACAGAGCTTAACATAGCTTCAGAGCTGCAGAGCTTAATATAGAGCCATGACTAGGCTACTTCTAGTTTCAGTTTCTAAACAGTCCTCATTGCCTGACTTAGTTGCTATGCCTTTTCATTGGCTGATTTTGTTACCATGCTCTATTCCAGTTCATGAATATACTCTGACACTTAGAAGAGGTCAGGCCTAGGTCCTTTGTGGCTCTTCAGTGACTCAAGGCTAATTCCCTGCTTGATCCCGCCTCCTTGCCTGGCTGCGGATTTCCCAACACAATGTTTTTGGAATTCTTTCCAACTATAATGGCCAAGAATTCATTAGCCTGTGGTGGGATATACACGTAATATGTCTGCTCCATCCTTGGTATTCATTGGCAAGACCATGTCTTCAACCAGGAGGTCTTAGATTGTGCGGACTCTGCCAGCATGTCATCAGAATGGATGACTACCAAATGTGTCTCCAGTTGCTCTATTGTGTACTAGAGTCTGGGAAGAGACCTTGAGGTTGACCACACAGGTGGTGCTGTGAAAGAAACCTTATGCCATATGACATCAGTCAAGGCTGCAGGGAGTCCTTGACTTATGACCATAATGCAGCCCAAAATGTATGTTGTGAAGTGAGAAAATTGTTAAGTGAGGGTTGCCCCTTTATGATTTTTCTTGACACATTTGTTAAGTGAACCACTGTAGTTATTAAATTAGTAACAGGACTGTTAAGTGAATCTGGCTTCCTCATTGACTTTTGTTCAGAGTATTGCAGCATAAATTCAATGCCAGAAAAGTAAACACAGATGGCTGAGGCTTCATTTAACTTCTTCATAAATATATAAAGTAAATTTTACAATACCAGTTGTAGATTTCTCCAACATGGAGCAAACTCAAACAGAAACAGACTTGTTACAGGTTCAGAGCAGAGCTCTCATTTTCAGCAAGCAAGCAAGTTAGTTTCTCTTTCACTTTAGAGCTGAGCACAGAACAGAGATAAACCATGCCCAGATTCTCTCTAAATTTCAGTCCTCAATTTAGCTCTAATTAGCTGACCTTGTTGCTTAGCTCTATTCCAGTTCATGAATATACTCTGACAACTTTCCTTGTCAGAAGGTCACAAAAGGGGATCATGTAACCCCAGGACACTGCAACCAATATGAGTCAGTTGCTGAAAGTTTGAATTTTGACCGTGAGCATTTGAATTTTGATCATACAACTGTGAGGAGGCTGCCATGGGGTGAAAAACAACCCTAAGTCACTTTTTCAAGTGCTGTTATAAATTTGAATGGTCGCTAAAGGGACTGTTGTAAATTGAGGACAACCTGTGTTCAGTTTTCAGAGAATCACAACAATAGTTCCAATCTCTTCACATAATCGAGTTGGGAAGAATTAAAATGGTGACTCTCAGAGCTGAGGAGAACGAACGTGCCTGGCAGACTTTTCATGGCCTTACGTATAATGTCCAATTTTTTTACATTAACTTTTAGGAAGAAATTTGGTGACATTTCTATAAAATGTCACAGGCCTTCATCACAGGAAGACACCCAAGGTTTACAAGTTGTTAACATTAGTCTCAGAAAGCATGGAAACCATTACCCCAACCGCCAAGCTGTCAAGGACAACGTCACCAGAGAGCTAACATATAAAGCTTGTAATGAGTTGTTTACGGAATGTCATTTTTTTGAAGCAGATGCTGGGTCTTTGATATCCCAGCCTTTCTTGAAATCAGGCCATGTGGAGAAGGCCATATGTGAATTCCACAAAAACCCCAGAGAATAAAGAATTCTCAGAGGGTCAGAAATCTGTGGTGGGCTTTTGTTTTGTTTTGTTTTGTTTTTGGTATGTCATCCAGAGTTTTATTTGCATTAGAGTTTCTTCTTTCTCAATATAGTATAAACTCATAAATGACATCATGTCCCCGTTCTTGAAGAATTCCAAAGGTAAAAGATGTTGGACTGAACAGAGACAGACAGCTTTAATAAAAGAAAAGAACTGATCTGGCTTTGTTTCTCTTTGGAAATCATTTCTGGACTTTTTGCTTAAAATCGGGGAAAAAAGAGGAAATTTTGTTTTTAGGTTTTGATGATTGGAACAATTGTGTAATTATAGCAGTGGTGTCATGCCCCTGTCAGAGTCTGAATCCAACAAGGAAGATGAACAGCTGACAGGGAGTAGGAGTGAGGCTCCGTTGGCTATAGAGGAAACTGGGAAAGACCGGCTGGGCAGAGCAGGGAAGAGGTAGAACAAGGGAGAGGGAGTTGAGAGGAAGACCCAGGCCCACCCACTCTTCATCCTAGGGCACACAGGGAGCCACGGAGAAGAGAGCAACATAGGTTGCATGGCTTATGGGGGAGGAAAGGGCCCTGATTCCCTTCATTAGCCATAGCTGGGTAGAGTGTTTAAAAGAAATGCATGCTGAGTGTAGCAGCTGCTAGGAGAAATTGTGAATTTATCTTGGGTTGACTGACTTTGCTTCTCTGTGTTTCTGGCATCTTCCCAACCGTGTTGAGTTATTGCTGTGCCTTCACATTTGGAATTCTTGCTCCTACCCTGTCAGACTAATTACCTTATTTTGCCTTGATTGGACTTATAGTTACAGTTTTTGTTGACCACATTTTGGACTTGATTCTCTGCAGCCAAAGGCTGTTTCTGGGAGAATTTTTCTCTAGCCAAAAGGTAACCAGGACGTTGGAGGCAAAGTTGGAGCTAATAAAGGAATTCCTACTATTTATCTGACTGTGTTGCCTTTGTGCCACACACCCTGGGTCATCACAAGTGGCTTGAAACTTTATGAAATGTAATGCAAAAGGTTGATGTTGAATTATTTTTGTAATCTAATGCACCGGAGAAACTTGGGAATTATTATATAGATTTTTTTTCTCTTTGCACTTTTTTCATTCTTTTTCCTATACAGGTAGTCCTCAGCTTAGGATGACAACAGAACTCAAAATTTCTGTTCCTTAGTGAGACAGTTGTTAAATGGATCTTGCCCATTTTACCATCTTTCTTGCCACAGTTGTTAAGAATCACTGCAGTTGTTAAGTTAGGAACATGACTGTAAAGAGAATCTGCCTTTCCTATTGATTTTACTTGCCAAAAGGTTGCAAAAAGGGATTGTGTGACCCTGGGACATTGCAACTGCCATAAGTACATGCTAGTTGTCTATGTCTGAATTTTGATCACATGACCATGGGGATGGTTATGACAATGGTCATAAGGGTGAAAAACAGTCATACTCATAAGTCACTTTTTTCAGTGCCATTGTAAACTTCGAATGTCACTGAGCAAAGAATTGTAAGTTGAGGACTACCTATATTTCTGAAGAAAGGTAAAAGTTATTATCTTTTTTGTCTCTGCATTTTTTCTTTCCTTTTCCTCTATTTCTAATGTTTCTTTCTTCTATATATTACATCTTATATAAAAGAAACAAACATTATCTCTTATAATGAAACTTAATCAAAATAATGATATTAAAAAAAAGAAGAACCTAACCACAATTGCCAAGTTAAGTTACACCCACACACCACCACCTAACCATTCCAAAATGAAGCATTTCCCTACTTGAGTTTAGCATCTCAAGTAAGTCTTCTTATCCAATTAATTTCAAACCACATTTGAAATATAGTCAGAAAAGACGCATTCCTGTTTTGGACATTGAGTGGGTGGTTAGGGTAAGAATGGTATATAAACACTGGCTTTGTATGGAATATTGCTTTTGAAGTTTGAAGAGGAAAACTTACATTACTTTTCAAGATACATAGAGGAGATGCATTTACAATGACTGTATTTTAAAATTCATTATGTTGTGGTTCAGATACGTTTGATAGATCGTTTGTCAAAACATGCCAAGTCACTGTGGGAAAGTATATTTAAGGCTGTGATAGCGATCCAAGATTACACAGGAAACCAATTCATTTGTGGGATGATGGATAGTCAAGAATATTAGCCTCTTCTAGCTTAGAAAGTGTGTCCTTTTCTAATCATATTTGCAAATTTGATGTTAAGTCTCATCTTTTGCCATATTAACACAAACGAACATTTATTTAATTATATCCCACAACAACAACCCTGTGAGGTAGATTGGACTGAGACACAATGACTTGCCCAAGGTCACCCAGTCAACTTTCATACCTAAGGTGGGACTAGAACTCCCAGTCTCCTCGTGAATGGCCCAAGGTCACCCAATCGGCTTTCATATCTAAGATGCGACTAGAACTCACCGTCTCCTGGTGAAGGGCCCAAAATCACCCAGCCGGCTCTTATGCCTAAGGCGGGTCTAGAACTCAACGCCTCCTGATGATGGGTCCAAAGTTATCCAGCCAGCATTAACATCCAAGGCAGGGCTAGAACTTACAGTTTCTTGGTGATTGGCCCTCAGTCACCCAGCTGGTTTTTATGGGTAAAACGGGACGAGAACTCACATTCTCCTCCTCTCTAGTTTGGTGCCTTAACCACTATGCCAGATTGGCTCTAATTTTATATAAGAGACCCCAAGTCCCCCTGAATATCTTGTCCCTACAAATCCATAACAGTGCATAGCCTGTTTATAAATGCATTGGCTGTTTTCTGTTATTTTCTGTTCCTCTTACAGTTCTGTGCAATTGGGCTTTCATGCAGTGGTGGGATTCAAATTTTTTATATTATCGGTTCTGTGGGCATGCTTGGTGGGCACAGCAGGGGAAGGTTACTGCAAAATCTCCATTCCCTCCCACCTCACTAACCTGCTTTCCAGCTCCATTCTCCTGTGCAGGGCAACCAAAGAAGAGCCAGCCAATCAGCTGGGACTCAATGGGAGGGAGAGAATAGATGGGGGAGGGGCCAGTCAGAGGTGGGATTTGCCGGTTCTTTGAACTACTCAACGTTTCCACTACCGGTTCTCCAGAACTGGTCAGAACCTGTTGAATGCCCACCTCTGCTTTCAGGCCGAAGGTTGGACTAGAACTCACAATCTTTAACCCAAAGTCACCTTGCCCATGTTCCAAAGCAAGGGTCTTCAAACTTGGCAAGTTTAAGACTTCTAGGCTTCAACTCCCAGAATTCCTGACCTAACATGACTAGAGGAGGAATTCTGGGAGTTGAAATCCACAAGTTTTAAAGCTGTCAAGTCTGAAGACCCCTGTTCCAAAGTCATGCCTGAAGTGTGACAAGAATTCCTAGTGACCTGACCAGCACCTTGAACACTCAACCAAATGCTGCTAATTAGACTGTACTGATCTTCATCCATATTTTTCCCACAGACTGGTTTTTTAACTGTGAATTGGCATACCTTCACAAGAAACTGTCCATTCTTCCTACAAAATTATGCCTAGGAAAACTTAATCTTTGAATGACAGAATCACAACTGGAAGAGGTCATCAATTCACTTAACACATGCATCACCTAGCAAGATAAATTTTGCCCTTAATTGTGGTTCTAAGTTTGAGGGCTACCTGTGTTCAGAACAGGATACATAATTTTTTCAGGTCCTAAAAGCAGGTTAGGAAAAAGGGCTCTCGGTATTCCTTTAGCCATCACCAGGCACCCAGTCCAACTGTATTTAAATATATATTTCAATAGGAAACTGGCATATGATAAAGCCAAGTGTATACCTATGGCTGAATCTTGAAGGACAAGGGCCAACTGATGATGAAATGAAAAATAATTGCTTCTCATCCATAAGGTAAACAAACCACAATGGACTTTATTGGAAAAAACTCACAATTTTACCCTTTGGTAAGCTGATGATGATTGTTATTATTTTGACTGTCCAAAGCAATTTTCATATGCCATTTTGTAAAATAGAGCAATTTTCTGTGACATTCAAAATGTGCTCACCAGTCCCAAAATTTTAGGAAACTCTTCTTTTAACAAAGTCTCATCTTTTCATTGTGCCCCCAAGCATGATGATTCAGATGCCTTCAAATCGCCTGTGCTCCACCACTTCCCTGCTTCCCTGATCTTTAAAGGATTCTTAATTAAAAAATAATTGAAAAGCTGGGGCATGCCACAAAACACAACACTCTGTGTCATTATATTAATTTTCAGCTTTGCCTTCAGGCCTTTGGAAGTTCCCATAGGGATGATAGAGAACATCTTAAGGATGGAAGAGAGAAAAACTGACTTGGTTCATAGAAGTAACTGAACTGTGTTGCTTGACATCGCACACTAAGTGTCAGAGGACCTAAATGTAAGGGTGACATTAAACTTAGAAAGGGACCCAGTGCAATGGTGGGATTCAAATTTTTTTACTACCAGTTCTGTGGGCGTGGCTTGGTGAATGTGGTGTGGCTTGGTAGGTGTGGCTTAGTGGGCGTGGCAGGGAAGGGATACTGCAAAACCTCCATTCCCGTCCAATTTTACTAACCTGCTTTCCAGCTCCGGTCTCATGTGCAGGGTAACAAAGGAAGACCCAGCTGATCAGCTGAGACTCGATGGGAGGCAGAGAATAGATGGGGATGGGGCCAGTCAGAAGTGGCAATTCCTGGTTCTCCGAACTACTCAAAATTTTCACTGCCAATTCTCCAGAACTGGTCAGAACCTGTTGAATACCACTTCTGACCCAGTGGCTCAGTGGCTAAGATGCTGAGCTTGTCAATCAGAAAGGTTGGCAGTTCGGTGGTTCGAATCCCTAGTGCCACGTAACAGAGTGAGCTCCCTCTGTTGTCTCTCTTGTCCCAGTTTCTGCCAACCTAGCAGTTCGAAAGCATGTAAAAATGCAAGTAGAAAAATAGGGATCACTTTGGTGGGAAGGTAACAGTGTTCTCTGCTCCTTCAGTGTTTATAGTCATGCTGGCCACATGACCACGGAGACATCTTCGGGCAGCACTGGTTCTTCAGCTTTGTAATGGAGATGAGCACTGCCCCCTAGGGCCAGAAACAACTAGCATGGATACTCAAGGAGGGGAACCTTTACCTTTAAACTTAGAATGTTGTGTGAATTGCAACTATCAGATTGATAATTGAGACAGCCACATGTCTGAAATGGTACAGGGTCTGCTGCTTGAGCAAGGAAATGATTGTAGGGTTTGGTTTTGGCCAGTCTAGAGAAAAGAAGACTAGCGGTGACATGATAACAGTATTCCAGTATTTGAAGGGCTGCCACATACAAGAGCATAAGGCAAAGCAAGAAACAATGGATGGAAACTAAGGAAGCAACCTGGAATTAAGGCGAAACATCCTAATGGTGAGAACAATTAACCAGTGGAACAGCTTGCCTCCATAACTGGTGGTTTTTAAGAAGAGACTGGATAGCCACTTGTCTGAAATGGTATTGAGTCTCCTGCTTGAGCAGGGGGCTGGACTAGAAGACCTCCAAGGTCCCTTCACAGATCTATTCTGAATTGTAAATTGAGATGTGATTAAGGCTATTGGACAAACTGAGTCCAAAAGTTAACACTGAGATTTTGAGTTGATCAGGAAATGAATAAGTAAACACAGCAGTGTAGTGGTATTAATATAAATGTGGGGGAAAGCAAAGCTGGGGCCAATGGGGATAGAAGCCTTGGATGCAACCCGAAAACATTTCAAGCACCATGTGAACATCATGGGCATTGATAAAACCACCACCAGTCAATTTCAAAAGGCAGCTTTACTTGGAACAGATGATACCCTGCGACTGTACCTTTAACACCATTAAACAACACCATTAAACAACACCACATTTAACACCATTAAACAACAGCTTCTCCTTGGAAGGACTTGATAGGCTGAGGGTCCCCGACCCCAATCTGTGGACCAGTAGTTGTCCACAGCCTATTGGGAACCAACCAAGCTGCAGAAGTGGCAAGGCACGTGCGCACTTATCTTTGTCATTGAGGGAAGGCTCCCAAAAGTCTGGCCACACATTAATGACCTGGGCAAAGGAGGGGTGAATGGCAGATGACCACTCAGTGAAGGTGCCAGAAATATAGGACATTCAGAATGCCAATGATAGTGGGGGGGGGAGGGAAAAAGAGGGTTGTTTTAATGGAAATTAATTCAAAGTTCTTCCCAGCGAAATCAGATGCTGTATTCAAGGGACCGAGCTGAGTGTTCCCATACAACGCTTGTGCGAGTGCAGCTTCATGTGTGTGCCCGCCTGCCACTTGCGTGGACTGGTTCTTAATGGACTGAGACCCAGTAGTGTCCCAGGACAGGGGTCACCAACCTTTTAGATCTCAGGGACCACCAAACTCATAGTTTTAAATCCCACAGACCAGAGACCCTGGGAAAATCCCCCAAAAAGTCTGCAGAAAAATCCCCCACCTCTTTTTCCTACCGATCGATCATTCTTTATTTGGGATCGCAGGATTCCGTCTCCAGCTCCATACTCAGAGGGAGAGAGAGAGAGAAAGAGAGACTTTTGGCTTCATGCAAGGAAAGCAGCAGAAGCAGCAGAAGTCTTTCTTTCTCTCCCCCAAACTCTGGCCAAAATGAGTCTTTGAGAAACTGGTCACACCAGCACAGCTTCTTGGAGCAGGAGGCCTTGCAGGGTCCAAAAGACTCATTTCTGGCAGAGTTTCGGGGAGAGAAAGAAAGACTTTTGCTGCTTTCCTTGCATGCAGCCAAAACCAGAAGAAGAAAGAAACAGAAAGAAGCAGCCCAATGGCCAGGCCAGACACATGGGGCAAGTTTTCCCCCTCTCCTCACTACCTCATGTTGTTCACAATGCAAGTGATGCAAGCCTTGTGTACCCATGGGCCATGTGTTCCCATGCAGCTTGGATTAATCGCTTTGGGGGTGACATTTCTCTGTGGACCACCAAAATTTTCTCAGAGACCAACAGTGGTCCCTGGCCCACTGGTTGACAACCACTGTCCTAGGAGACATGTGGAAGTTGTGAGGAATAAGAGCCCTGCCTTGTCATGTTCTATGGCCTAAAAAAGTTTGAGAAGCCTTCCTTTGTGGATACTGTCAACTCTGAAGTGAACCTGGCTGAGGCCATCTTGGAGGCTTTGACAGACAACAGAGGGAGGAGGGAAATAGTTAGATGGGGTTGTGTAGCCAAAACAATAAAGCTTTCCTGTGGGAACCAAGGACATTCTCACAGGTGGCTGGGAAAGGAGGAGTGAAGTAACCAAGCAACCAGCTAGCACCTGGATTGGACAGTGTGACCAGTGACTTGGGGGAAAGGGAAAATTTTTACTTTTAATCAGGTGAAAGCCATGGGAACTTTCAGAGTTGGCTTTCAACAGTTGTGCCAATATATATTTATTTTATTTATCAAACATGTATTAGATAACAGATATAATTAGATTATGATTACATGAAATGGGTACAAATAAAGGGGACATTAGGACATGGATGGTAGACACATTGGTGTGCTTATGCATGCCCCTTACAGATCTCTTAGGAGTGGGGTGAGGTCAACAGTAGACAGTCTAAGGTTAAAGTTTTTGGGAAGAAACCATAGAATCAGATTCCAGGCATTGACCACTCTGTTGCTTAACTCGTGTTTTCTGCAATCGAGTTTGAAGCGGTTTACCTTCAGTTTGTATCTATTGTGTGCTCATGTATTGTTGTGGTTGAAGCCGAAGTAGTCACTGACAGGTAGGATATTGTAGCAGATAATTTTATGTACAATGCTTAGGTCAGACTGAAGGTGGCATAGTTTGTTTATTTATTTATTTGATTTGTCAATCACTTACAAGATAATAGGTATAAGTATAAACATGAGTAAGAATACAGGAAATAGGTACGAATAAATGGGGACAATAGGACAGGGATGGTAGGCACGATGGTGCACGCCCCTTACAGATCTCTTAGGAATGGGGTGAGATTATAAATTGTCCAACAATATTAACAATATTAGAACAATGAGAGTTCTAAGTTATCTAACATTTTGATGTATCCAGTAAATTCTTTGAGGAATTTGCCTGCCTCGGAGTTCTGCTTTCTATGGGTGTGTTACTTGGAATGCTGACAGATATATTTAACCCAGTTAGTTTGTGCCATCTGCAAATCTGCTTAGCGTTCCATCCACTAAATTATAAATAATAAGATTGAAAGATATAAGACCCAGGACTGACCTCTGAGACACCCCACGTGGTACTTTCTTCCTGTTTGATGAGGAACTGCTGATGACCAGTCTTTGAGGATGATTTCCAAGCCAGCAATGTAGTCGCTGAATTGTCACGCCATGCAGACCAAACCAAAGTAACTTCTTAATTAAAATCTCATGCAGCCCTTTGTCAAAACACTTTGCTGAAAGCAAGTTATGTTATGTCTACAGCATTCCCTGGTCTGTTTAACAACATGAAAAAACAAGACCAGTTCTTGACAAATCTCTGTTGACTTTTGCCAATTTCTCACTCTTTTGAAAGTTCCTACAGAAAACCCAAAGTTGATCATACATCAGTTATGATCTGCAGAACCTTCACAGGTTTGAGGCTAGATTGATTTGCCTGGGGCTCCATGGATCTTCTTCCACCCTCTCTCTTTTCAAGGCAGGATCTACAGTTGCTCTTCTTCAATCATTCAATACTTCATTTGTTCTTCAGGATTTCACAGAGATAATTGGCAGAAGTTCAACTGAACCATCGAGTTCCTCCAGAATCCCAGGCTGCAATTCAGGAGGTTTAAATTCATTTGAATTTGGACATTCCTGGAAATTCCTAACCATGCTGTTATATGGCGTCAGTTGTGTCCTTTGGTCCTGTTCTACACAATTATCTGATGAAATGTGTCCTCTGTTTTTGAGAAGACTGAACCAAACTAGGAATTGAGATAGTTCTGCATTCTCATCATCCCTGGTTAACTTTATGGCTTCTCTATAGTGAGCAACTAGAGAAGCTAGTGACTATTCTAGTACTTTTTCCTTTATTTTGAACATATTCAAGAAGAATTTGTCCCATTCTTCACTAACTTCATTCCCTCCAAGCATCAGTGTTGGTATAGTCTTCCATTGGATCCCAGGCTCCCTTTCTCTTGATGATCTATCTTTCTGCCATCTATATATCACATTTCTTGGTTTCAAACCTTCATTACATTTTTTATTTGGTGAATTGGAAAGCCAAAATAAACCATACATTGGAGCAGACAAAGGATATGGGTCATGCCCCTGGTGGAGACTGACTCTGAGGAAGAGGAGGAACAGCCAACAGGGAGTGGAAGTGTGGCTCCAGAGGTGGTGGAGGAGACTGGGTAAGGGTCAGCTGGGCAGTCAGAGGAGGATCCAGGCCCATCCCCTATCCATCCTAGGTCACACAGGAGGAGAGGATCAGGGAAAAGCAAGGTCTACTCAAGAGGAGATTACCATGATCCTCCTCGTGGCTTGAAGCTGGGAGCTTATTTATATAAGTTTGTAATTGCGTAGTAATAGACTCTCCTCGATTATCTTCCTGGAAAGTATGATTAATTATCTTGGCTTGATCTCGTCAATGCGGTTTGTTTTGGTTTTCTTTTTGCTTCATTATTTACTTTTGTGACTTTAAACTGTGCCTAATAAAACAGTGAAGTTAAGTTGAAGGCATCACCGGACTTTAATGTATGTTTTGGGTTTTGGATTATTTTGAGAGACTATGGGTCATCACAATATGTTTGTTGCACCGGTCTGGAATCGCTTAGCCCCCAAAATAATTTTTCCCCAGAGTTATGCTTTAGCAGTCCAGGGCCCCTCTCTCATTCTGGGCGAAGATGGAAGAACTACTTGACAATTCCATAGACATATGTTATTTATTGATTTTTTTGTATCTCCCGTCTTTATTATTTTTACAAGTAACAAAAGGTAGTAAACATATCCAACACACCGATGTCATCCTATTTTCCCCACAATAAGCAATTCTGTGAAGAGGACTAGGCTGAGGATGAGCGACTGGACCGAGTGTCACCTATCTGGCTTTCATGCTTAAGGTGGAACTAGAACTCAGAGTCTCCTCTTGATTGTCTCTCAGTCACCCAGCTAGCTTTTATGGATAAAATGGGACTAGAACTTATAATCCCCTGCTCTCTAGTCTAAAGCCTTAACCACTGTGCCAAATTGGATTTGATTTTACATAAGAGCCCCCAAATATCTCTTCCCTACACAGCCAAAACAGTGCATAGTCTGTTTACAGACACACTGGCTGTTTTCTGTTCTCCCCCCCACCCCATTTGCAATTCTGTGCAATTGTGCTAGGATCTCCCTTTCTTAAGAAACTCCCACAGAGCTTCAATTTCCTTTCCCATTAGCTTCTCCTGCCACAGAATCCTATTTATCATTGCTCTGAGCATATTAACATTCTCCACCCCCTCCTTTTTTTTTTTTTTTTTTAAAGGGACAAGGGAACAGTTAGATTCGGCGAAACAGTCCAATCTGGTGTTTAGTGTAAAATACAGACACTCCAGCCACTTCAATGGTCAATTCATCCCTACCAATCTTTTCCACACCGCTTTATTTATCCCCCCCCTTCTTGCCTAAGTCATCTCTTTTGGTTAGCATCAAGTCAAGATTAGCTGAATCTCCCTTTTCATTGCTCGGTGCTCAGAAGGAGAAAGGCTGTCAGCAAGACAAATCCGGAATTTCCTGGAAGGGCTACGCCTGGCACCATTGGCCTTCCCACAGATGTTGGGGTAATTAAAATCCCCCATCAGTATTACTAGATGTCATTATGAAGGATCTTCAACTTGCTTCTGGAAAACATAATCCACCTTTTCTTTGTTGGTTGGCCGACAGAAGTTGCCACCAACAACACTGCTTCTATTTGCTCTCTCCCATATTTTGGCCAAGTTGGATTTTTAAACACAAATGGAGAATTTTCCTTTTAGTAGACCTACAGGTCATCTTTGACTTATGTCCACAATGGAGGCCAACATTTTTGTGGCTAAGTGAGACAGTGTGAATTTTGCCCTAATTCTACAATCTTTCTGGTCACGGTTGTTAAGCGAATCACTTCAGTTATTCAGTTAGCAACATGGTTGTTAAGCGGATCCGGCTTCCCCAAGGACTTTGCTTGTCAGAAGGTTGCAAAAGGGGAGCCACGTGACCCTTGGGACACTTCAACCGTCATAAATAGGAATTAGCCGTCAAGCTACTAAATTTTGATCATCTGAAATCCATGGGGATGCTGCAATGGTTGTAAGCAGGGGAGAGATCCAACTGGCACAACAACCGGTTTGGGGAGCACATGCAAACACGTCAAATGCATGCTGTACATGCATGCATACTATCGGCGCCGGCAAGCATTTACCTTCTCCAGCTGGCAAGCGGCACTCAGCTGTGTCCTGCAAAGCAGCTGAGGAGAAAAACGCAGCCACTACTAAAGGACAGCCTAGAGCCTGGGCGGGCAGGTGGGCCAAACAGCAGACCAAAACCTCATTCCAGCGAACCAGTTTGGTGTCAGCTGCTCTTTGGAGTTACCAGTTCTATAGAGCTGGACCAAACTGGTAGAATCTCACCCTTGGTCGTAAGTGTGAAAAATAATCATAAGTCATTTTTTTCAGTGCTGCTGTAGCTTCAAACGGTCAATAAATGAGCTACTGTAAGTCAAAGACCATGTGTATATCTTCCGCTCTCTTTTTCTATCATTTCTTTTGAATAAATGTACCTTTCCAGCGTCTCTATCTTCAGTGATTCAATTATCTCATCAGGCTTCCGTTCAGTGGTGGGCTGCAACCATTTTAACAACCGGTTCTGTGAGTGTGCACTTTGCATGCTTTGCGCCCACGTGCAGCATTCAAAAAACACCAATTTGAACCTCAACAGCTTACTTGTCAGCTTTGGAAGCCATATTAGCACCAGACGCTTCCATACTGCTACATTTTTGAGCCTGGGAAAATGGGAGGGGGGGGGAATTTCTTGGAGTGCACGTGGTTAGACTTAATAGCATTCTTCTTTTAAGTCAAGGTCATGTTATTTCCACACCTGGTTGAGAGGATGTCTCAAGTTGGGATGGATGGTGATTGGGGCATGTGATGCGATGAGGAGTGCAGGGGATGGATTTGTAATTTTTTACTTATTGCAAGGAATCCCGGAACTTTCAGATTCAGGACTCCCCAGTTGTGCCAGTTTATGACCCAAATAAAAAAAGAACTTTTGAGAGGATGTCTGCCTTGGAGTTATTTGCTGGAGTGGAGGTTTTCTGGAATGCTGATATGACCTTCTAGGGCAGCCCCAGTAAGTAGAACAGCGGAGACACAGAAATCCACTGTGCTGCGTGAGAAAGACGGAAATATAGCACAGCATAGGGTAGGGGTGGGTGGGCAGAGCCAGCTGACCATTGGAACTATCGGTTCGCTAGAACCAGTAGCAGCCCACCACTGCTTCCATTAAAGTTATTACATCATATGTTTTCTTTCCTGTATAAGAGCTCAACATCTTTTCTTTTTTTAAAATCTTTTATTGCTTTTAAACACACACACACACACACACAAAGGTAAAAATACATTGGCAAAGAAAAGAAAAACACACCCACAGAAAGTATTTCTTTAAAAAGTGAAACAATATGACAGAAGAAAAAGAAAAAAATATCCTGTAAATCCTACGTGGGATAATTCCCGAAGGAAGCTAAACAACACACACACACACACACACACACACACATATATATATACATTTATATAACTATCATGACTTTTTAAACCTATCAGATTTTTCTATAAATAAGTCCCATATTAATCCAAACAAAATCTATATCTACAACCCGCTCATAGGTAGGAAATGTAATTAGGTCGTAAGTCAAGGATTATCTGTATAGAAAGTCAGTGCCTACCACCTCTTAGAAGAATGAAATATTTTGAGGAATATTAAAAAAAGGCATAATATATTTCCCCAAAGGGTTTCTCCTTTTGGAGAAATATAATATTCTGCCTTTTTAAATTGAGAAACATATTTTTTTAGACACAGTGGAGAAAGTGGAGAAAACAGCCCCCACTTTTTCTTAATAGCCCACAGCAAATGTCAGCACTTAAAAGATAAAGACCTTATTGAAAGAAGGCAAGTATCTAGATAGCTCTATTCATGAGCAAATACTCTCACCAAACAGGACGGAAGCAGGGGTGGGATTCTACGGGTTCTGACCATTCTATAGAACTGGTTGTTATGATTCTGCACAGTTTGGAGAACCGGCAAATCATACCCCTGGCTGGCCCCTTCCCTCTCTGTCTGCCCCTCCGTAGCCAGTCAGTCCTTATTGAACACATGTGAATTGCAGAAATACCCAACATCGCTGACTGCATTCTCCCCTGCCCAGTCACTCCTTAAGATATTTCTTTTTTTTTCCCTCCCGATGATCAGCTCTTCTGATGATCAGCTGTGCCGGGATCCCCCTAGCATGAGGAGAAGGAGGGGGAGGAGGAGGAGGAGGAGGAGGAGGAGGAGGAGGAGGAGANAGAAGAAGAAGAAGAAGAAGAAGAAGAAGAAGAAGAAGAAGAAGAAGAAGAAGAAGAAGAAGAAGAAGAAGAAGAAGAAGAAGAAGAAGAAACAGCAGCCACGCCCACCTATCCATGCCCACAGAACCGTTTGTTAAAAATTTTGTATCCCACCCCTGGACAAATTAGTCCACAATAGGAACTGCCCAACACTCTTTCAGAACACAAGCCCTTTCATTAGCAGTCCAAACTTCATCCAAACCGGGGAGCTCAGACAAAAACCTAGGATTTGCATTTCCTCTTTTTGCCTATAGAGCCAGCTATGACCCCTACATGACCCCATAGAAATCTGACAACAGCCAATAGAATATTAAAGGACATATTCTTGCACAGGAACAGGAAGCTCAAATACAAAGCCCAAGAGAAGGTATCAAAACTCTCAACTCCATTTTGTCAGCTGCCCAGAACCACAAGCCCATGTGGTTTTGCTTCATCAGTAAACCATCTTTCCAATCAACCTCCATGTTTCCAATGTCTTTCTCCCAGCTTGGAACTGAATGAGATGGATATTTCTTCGAACATCTGTATTATCAGCCCTTTTAAGATTCAGCACACCACACACCAGTGGTCTTCCATCAGATACTTAGACCATATCCCTCAAAACTAAATTTCTGTCAATCCCATTTGTGCAACTCTGTTCTAATCCTTTGGAACTTTTGTGTGTTGCAGCGATCAGTTTGAAGTCCATACCTGCAGACTCTTTTTAGCTGTTCAAAGCCCATGATGTTTTATCTGTTTAGGTCTTTCTTCCTTGTCCAAAAGCATCCTTGTAAATATTTATATAGATTCTCGTATGGGTTTCATAGCATAGGAGCTTTGCTTTTGACACACAAGGCATCTATGCATATGTCTGTTTGTATTTATTTGCATTAAAAAAACCCCTAAGTCTGTCACAAAACTATGGGAAGGGTGGATTCTGTATCCAAGCCCAACTAACACTCCTTTCCAGATGTTTTATTCAGTTAAAAATTGCTGCAAGGAACTGGTACATAGCGTGGGAAGGCTAAGTCACAAGTCATATATCTCAGTTCTTTTTGGATTATATAATTTTAGATTTGGAAAACAAACAAGCACGGACACTTAAAAGCTTCCTTTTTCGGCTGGCTTAATGTTGTTAATAAGCAGCACATGTGATCAAAAGATCCTGGGCAACATTTTAAAAAAAAAGATCTGTGGAGATTCTCAGTCATCCAAGTTGTCCCAAAGATGCTTTTCTCAAAGGCAACTGGCCTTTATTTTCCTTGAAGACATTTTGCTTCTCATCCAAGAAGCTTCTTTCATTCTGGTTGAATGGTTAAGTATGGATGGATTTATATTCCTTGCAGTCATCTGGTCATAAGGACACCCTCTGAGATAAATCTCCGAGTGGTCTCAACTCCTTGGAAAGAGTTGTAAGATGATACAGCAACATATTGATTTAAAGCCCATGTCACACTGCACCAACGGATGGAAAGAGGATGTAAAACGGAGAAAAACGCTTGCTATCCGTTGGT
>BHFT01006503.1:493-14211 GCA_004320025.1 Laticauda laticaudata
CCCCCCCCCCTTTTTTTTTTTAGTCTAAAGCAGCTTTAACAATAGGTTCTAAAATTCCAGTATGCTTTGAATAGCAAATGTTTTTCTTTTCATGGGTTTGTGCTATACAGGAAGGTGTTGATTAAGCCCCTTTATTCCTTCAGTACACTCTTTAATTCTTGCACTATAGAGTGTAACCTTGACAAATTAAAGCAAAACTAAATTTCATTGGACTCCTTCAGTTTATGAGAACAGAAATGCTTTGTTTAATTCTGGGAAATGTATAGAAATATGTTTTTGATTAAAACAGCGTTTTTTTCAGGGTTCATTATGAATTAAAAACACGGTAACATAAACATTTCTGCGTCCTGTATCTTGTGATACATTATATTGATCTAGTATAATTCAGGTTTCATGGTGTTTTATTTTTTTTTCTGGTTGTAAAATACTGTTAGGCTAAAATTGCAGTTGTGTCTCTTCCAGAGGTTTCCTTTTTTCTTTCTAACTGAAGAATAGAAACTGAAGTAATATACAGCAAATCCTTATCTCAATATCTCAAAACTCACCTATAAAGACAATGTTCTCAAAAGAAAGCTACAGTAGTCTATTGCCATTCAGGATCTCAGGTTCCTTCTCTTCAATTCTATCTCCGCCTTACAGACGCACACATTTATTTCATGATATGTCCTTCAAATAAATATTATTCCCTCCAAACAGACTGAAAAACTAATTAAAGTTCTGCAGGCTATGTACGTATGTTTCTTCCACTGACGCCCCATCCCAAGCCTTCTTAAATCAGACCAGTAGATTAGATTTTAAACAGCCAAAACTTTCTTGAAATATTTTTCAAAAGATTCTAAACTTCAGTTGTATATCTGTTTCATTTCTACTTTGTAATATTCAGCCTTGAACAAATATCTACTTTTATTTTGAATTCCCATGACTTTTTTAATCTTTATTTTGCACTTTTAAAAACATTTCTCCACATTTCTGCAGCCATAGGTTCGCCAACACGGCTCTATAGTAAATGCTCTCAGTGTACTATATGATAACAATACATCTAAAACTAATACATCATGTAAACTAAAAATATCAGCTAAAAGTGGTAGAGAGGCTGCATTTACACATCTCATTAGATAGTGCTTTCTTAGTGAAAGTAAAGAGGTAGATAAATATAAGTGTAGTAATTGATAAAAATGTAATTAATGTAAGAGGAAACCCAGATCAATTCTTTTGGTTATAGTATTAGTACTGTTATTATACCATTACTATTGCTATTGGTTTGTATGTTGAGATTTATTGCCAACATATGTTGGTTGTATTTTATTTACAAATAATGCTCTGCCAATGCACTGTTATTCAAAAATGTTTATGAATGTTATTCAAAAATGTTTATGAATGAAAATATTTTTTTTTTTAAAGAAAGTGTTTTCTTAAACTATTGTTTGCTGGTTGGACTCATGCAGTCATAAATCTATTAACAATTACTGAGTTCAGAGAAATTATAGTTTGGCTTAACAACATACGTGGTCTGGGCTAAAATCCAGGAGTTCCTTTTCCCCCCAGCCCCCTGCAAAACAAAAAAACAACTAGCTAGATGATCCCAAGTGGAAAATGAAGAACACCCAAGAGAATAAACAGGCTCTTTACCATTGTTGACCAGGTGGCACATGTGACAGAACATATTTGTGAAGGGAATTCCATTCAGGTGAGCTACTGCTGAGAAGTCTTGCTCCCAAATCATTAGGTTTTGAGTGCCAATCATTAGGTTTTGAGTGCCAATCATTAGATTTTGACTGTATTTGGAGGAAGCCTATAATGATGCTCTCAAAACCTTATTCTGTGCCAGAATTGCCATATTTCTGGATTGGAATGGAGTACATCAGATCAGATTAAATCATCCAAATTATTTATATTATATATGGTAATCTTTTCATATCTTACCAGTTCTCCATAATCAAACTGCAAAAGCCTAGCATTCAGTCCTAATCAGCAAAAGTCAATTAATTGCTACCAGAAATATTAGCATATATATTTTAATCTTAATTAAAAATATCAATTCTATATCACTTTCTGGAAAACGTAAAGCAAAAGAAATCTCTCTCCACTTATAAATAAATCTTTAAAGCTTCATCATTCAGTCCTGGTCGAAAAGAAATCCCATTAATAGCTACCAGAAACCACAGCATATAATATTTTAATTCTGATCAGACACATTCATTTTGTAAACCTTTTTGTTTTTTAAGAAGCTTGATCTTTAGTCCCATCAAATAATGTTCCACAAGTTGATTCCTTATCGTTTTCTCTTTGTCTCTTTTCCAGAACAGTTTTAGAAGTTTCTTTGTGTCTTCTCCTGGAAAGAGTTTCCTCGGTTTAACACATTCCTTTTGTAAATCCAATGTAAGAAGGCTTGCCAAGTCCCTCTTCTGAATTCATTATTTATATGTCTTCTTTAATTTCCAAGATATAAACTGGTTTCATTTGTAAATCCATTTTGGCATTGTTTTACATAGCACTCTTACACTCTGGCATTTTAAAATCCATTTTTAGTTCCGCAGCATTCTTTGCCATATCACTTTTGTTATTGGCATTTATTAGAGCTCCATATCCACATTCAAAGCCGTCTCTGTTTTATCCAGTGAAACCTGTTGTTGTTCTATATCCTCTGCTATAATATCAAACAATTTTGTAAATAACTTCTGGGCCTATTGTTCTCAAAAGAGCCTTAATTTCTTCTATAGTCAAAGAGTATTGCGGGATCCTGTCTGGGTCGGTTCCCAGGACCAGAGGTTTAGTTTTCTGAGCTTTTGGACTCAAAAAGAGAAACTTTCTCTAGCAGAGTGTGTGCTGTTCTGCGTGCAAAACAACACAGAGAACAGCACACAGTCTGCTTGTTCTGACCCAAATCTGGTTCCAAGAGAACAAACACAAGACAAATGCAGCAGTATAACCTTTTTATGTTTAAGCTAAGAATCCTGTTTCTTCACAGATAAAAGGCTGCTTCCAACTAATTACTCCGACAAGAAAGAGCCTTGCCAAGTTTTTTCAAGTCTGCCAAAAAGCAACAGATAAAAAATAGTTTACAAGAGTCTTCAAATACCAACTGTAATGTCCACGAGGCTGAGTTCAAAACATCTTTGCCTTCTGCAAAGAAGGTTAGTTTCACAGCTGGCTTTTATCTTCTTGAAGGAGGGGCCATTACCTTGCAGCCTTACTCCCGAGTCACCTGTGCTGTTGTTATTTCCTCCGAGCAATCCGCTCATGCGCACTTGGCACAGGCTCCTTGGGAACCTCCTCATCGCTGCTGCCAGCCCCCACAATCTTTGAAGGCAGCAGTCTACTCCTTAATGGTCCTGGCCCCTCATCTGAGTCCTCGCTCTTCTCATCCATCTGTACCTGCTGCCGGCTAACCACAACACTGCTAGAGAGAATCTGTTCCCTGAAGATTGGCTCCAGCTTGAGTCTGGAAGCTCAGAAGACAAAATTTCTGGTCCCTGGGACTAACCTAGATGGGATCCTGCAATATTATCCTGGGACATGTATATTTTCTTTCATTCATCAAACAGTATTGCTCCAGTGTTTTGTTGTTTTCTGGAAAAGTAAAGCTTTTCTTTTTAATCCTTAGACTTATTTATATTGGAGCTTCTTTCATCCAGGGTTTTCTCAGTGACATAATACAGCTTGCCCTTAGGAAGATAATAAGCAGTTTCCTAAAGTAGTTAAGAGAGGAAGTAGGTGAACCCAGTCATCTCTTTGCAAGGTACATAACCATATTAGTCAAGGTGAATAGTCCTTTGGCTCCCAGGTCTCTCAAAACTGCTGGAGAACACTGTTTTGCAACCTCTTTGCAGGGAGATTTCTCTATGGAGCCAAACATGAGCAATCCTTGACTCTTCCTTAATCCAAAAAGGAATTTTGAGGAGCCAATCCATTCAACCAGCTCCTATTTTGACCATATTCACTGGCTTTGGAAAGAGACCCATGTTCATCCCTGGAATCTGGCTTCATTTCCATTCTATTTCCAACTCACTGGTGACATTTGGTGACCAATAGTGACAAATCTCTCAATCAGCAAATCTCTGGGGCCAGTTAATCAGTAAATACATCTCATCGTAATCCTTTTCTGCCAGCAGATCTTTTAAATTTGGATCTATTTTACTTATCTATTAAACAGATAATTTATATAGCCACCCAACTCTTGCACAATAACAGGGTTGAATTATTAATAATCTTAAGGAATATCATCAGATTGGATATTGAGTTATATTTTACAATACTACAAAAAATACTGATTTTGAAAATCATATTATTTCAGATAGCATGGATGAGTAATCTTGCTGTTCAGCTTGAGTAAATAAAGTTTAATTTAAACATTTGTAAATGTTGGATTTTTTATGTTAGAAAAATCAGAGGAAAAGTAGAATCTCAATATATTTTTATTTTCCATTTTAATGTTTGACTACATGTTATTACTATTTTTATGGTTCATTGCACAGTCATCCAGATTAATATATTTCTATTCTGCTTCCCATATAATCACATATCATTGTGGCATGTAATAAAATGTAATTGAAACAATATTAAAATAACTACATTCATTAAAAAGATGAAGGGGAGGAAAATAACAATTCATTTATGGAAGGCCTGGATGAACAGAAAAGTTTGTCTAATCGAAGGCCTTAGGAATTAGACATAGAAAGCCTAATAATATGAACCTTTTCAATATCATGAGAATATTCCAGAGTGCTGGCTGCACCAAAATGGCATTTCTATTAGTTTGTTGGCTAGTTATCTGGGTCATTGGCTTTATTAGAATATCAAGAGTTATCTTTACTCCATTTCCAGGTATGTAAGAACACCTTTTGTTAAATTGCAAACGTTGCAAACTGTTAATACAGTTGTAAACTCTTGCACTGTTCATTCTGTTATTTTAATTCAGTTCCTAATCATACAGTCTTTAATAAATTATTGCCAAGTCAGATTGTGCAAGCTTCGAAGGCTATTTTCAAAATCTAGTCTAAAAAGGGATGAATTTAAATTTCACCTGTTCTGGGGTTGTTTTTTTTTTTTGTTCTTAATATTTAGAAATTTACCTTTATGGGATCAGATGCATCTTTCACCAAAGGAGAGTGACACAGGACAAATCTGATCAAATGTGAATTAAAGCTGCTGTTGGGACCTGTCTTATGATAATAAAGATGGTGTAGCATAGCTGCCCGGCAACCTTATTTCAGACCGCCTGAGCCCACTTGGGAAGGGATGGCTCAGAGGTTTAATTTCAAAGTCATGCCGAGGAAGATCCTGTCTTGGTCTTTAGAGNGCCTGAGCCCACTTGGGAAGGGATGGCTCAGAGGTTTAATTTCAAAGTCATGCCGAGGAAGATCCTGTCTTGGTCTTCAGAGACTGTGGGAGTCTAGATGGGGTTTAAGAGGATTTGACTCAAGACAAGTAAGATCTAGCAGTTTGGGATTATAGTCTCCTCTCCGGTTCTGCATTGCCTCAAACAACTATCTGGGGGGGTTCTTCTGGACTTATAGTCAGGGGCAGCTATGGCCAGGCACAAGTTTCGTGTTGTAANTCTGCATTGCCTCAAACAACTATCTGGGGGGGTTCTTCTGGACTTATAGTCAGGGGCAGCTATGGCCAGGCACAAGTTTCGTGTTGTAAGCCAGTTGCGCTTGTTCCTGGACTGGGAGGCTCTGCTCAAAAATCACCTCCTAAAATTTAGTCACATCCAGATTAGATTATTACACCATGCTTTATGTGAGGCTGTCCTTGAAGAATATTCGAAAGTTTTAGCTGATGCAAAATGCAGTGGCACAAGCATTCAGGACAAGTGACACCATCTCTGTTCCATGAACTGCATGGGTTTACCAGTGTCATCATGGGTGGAATTCAATGTGCTGGTGGTTATCTTGGTTATCTGGTTACCTAAAGACCAGGTCACTGATTACTCTCTCCCCAGTATTGTCTACCTGTCCTTTTAGAACTGGGCGGATAAGTATCCAGATCCCACCTGTGAAGCTGTCACCTGCTGAGACCAGGAAAAAAGTCTTTACTATCATGGTGCCCACCTTGAAAGTATTCTTCACACACACACACACCCCGAATGTATAATTGCCATAATCATGCCTTTGCAAGGCACTAAAAACTTGGCTATGCCATGAAACCTGGGCTCCTGATTGTTGCTGTTTATTATTATATATAGGCAGCCCTCGATTTACTACCACAATTTACCCCAAAATTTCTGTGGCGAAGCAAGACATTTGTTAGGTAAATTTTGCCCCATTTTACAATCTTTCTTGGCACAGTTGTTAAGTTGTTAAGAATCACAGCAGTTATTCAATTAGTAACATGGTTGTTAAGCGAATCTGGCTTCCTCATTGACTGCTTGTCAGAAGGTTGCAAAAGGTGATCACATGACCCCGAGGCACTGCAACTGTCATAAATACGAGTCAGTTGCCAAATATCTGAATTGTGATCATGTGACCGTAGGGACGCTACATCGGTTAATAAATATGAAAAACAGTCATAAGTCAGTTTTGTAATTTGAATAGTCATTAAACGAACTGTTGTAAGTTACTTGCACATAAAAATACGAAATCACAGCTGCCAGTTTTTTAGCTGGTGTTGGCCTTTATAGACATCAGGTTCTTCCCAAGATGCTATATGTGTCAGTTTTATATGTGTATGTAAATGTGCAAATTCAAGCAATGTGGCCCTTCGTAACTGACAGATGGAAATTTCATCAATGTGCAGATTTTCTAAATACCGATTCGGGGTTTTTTGATATGGCACCCAGTGTGTCAATTACCAATGCAACTACCTTGGCCAGTTTATGCCATAATCTTCCAATTATTATTATTACCAGTATTATTATTTTGAGTTAATCTTGATTCTTGGTGATTGCCTGGAGTTTTTCAGTTTTCTTGGCAAGGGTTTTTGGAAGTGATTTGCCACTGCTTCTTTCATAGTCCTGAGTGGTCACCCAGTTGGCTTCCTGCCAAATATGGGCAGCCTATATATTATATATATTATTATATATATTTATTAAATAAAAAAGGCAGAGGTTTTGATATTTCTTATGTCAGTTATTCAAACCTTTTGATGTAATAGTAATGAACTTAGAAATCAAGAAGTCATGATTCTTAATTTTAATTGCATTGTGGTTTCTGAAATTTTATGTCCACACTACCATTAAGATCTTATGCTTCCTTCCATTGCCATAATTTTTTTTTAATATTAATGGTTGCAGCATTTTTTATTTCATAAAGAGTGGGATATCATATGCAACAAATATATACGTACTAAAATCATCCTACATTTTAAATTTATTTATCAAATTTATAGAGCTGCCTATCTAATGAGAAGTTACCCAAGGTGGCATACAACAGTCATGATTCTAGGATCGAATGAAGTCTGATCAAAGTACAAATAGAGCAGTGGTTATGAAGTTAGAATATTGATCTGTCTGAGTAGGTTTGTTGTGTAAAATAAGCAGTGTTTAAAGTAATACAGATATAAGAACCAAATGAATTACGACCTCTGAGAAGAACTTCCAAAGTTATTTTTTTATATATGTAGTCAACGATGTTTATTTATGTAAAGATGTGGATAAAAATTTAGTCCTGTAATTGTTCTGTCTTTTTTTTTTTTTTGAACAGGCTTTCGGATATATCCTGAATGAAAAGAAATAAGATTATTTCAGCTTTATTTGCCTTTCTCTAGCTTCAAGTCTCTGTTCTAAATATTGTTAGAAGCACATGAGGCCATGGCTGATGCTGATGTTCAACCATCCATACCAAAAAGGTGTGGCCCGTACATTTCTTCCATCACTAGCCACAGCCTGAACCTGGTCCTTCGTGGAATAGTCCTGTTCTTAATTGGAGTCTTTCTTGCATTAATATTAAACTTGCTTCAGATACAAAGAAATGTCACCTTATTTCCACCGGATGTGATTACAAGCATCTTTTCTTCAGCTTGGTGGGTACCTCTTGGATGCGGCACAGCATCAGGTATGTCAAAATAATGATGCTAAAAGACATTAAGAGAAAATGCTAGCTTAATCCAGGCCATGAAGAACTTCAGGCCTGTGGTTGGAATACATATTCTCTGCCAGGGGGCCCCTCCTCATTTAGATACTCTTTGTGCCAGGTTAAGGGAGATGAAAGGTTTCTGTACTTCAAGTATTATGGGATAGTTCATTTGGATCCCATCAATTCCATCTTTTTTTTCTTAGCAAACTTAGCTAAAGACAAAAAGATGGAATTGTACAATGCCATTTATTGGTAGCATATTGGTCTCATCATCCAGGAAAAAGCCTGGATAAAGTAAAGAATTCTCACCTTATCCTTCTCAAAAAAAAGAAAAGAGGGCCATATTTGATACTTTGATGAATTTGTTATGTAAGATTTTTCTAATTCGCAGAAGTGATCAATAGAAGATTCTACTGATTGCAAACCACTCAGAGTATTCCCCTGATATTAGTTTACCAATTATTTATCAAACTTTTTTTCTTTACTAAATGTCTTTTTCAAAAGGAAGTATTTAGTGTCAAATGCCTTCCTTTTTGCTTCCTTTTCATAAAGTTAACACACTATAGATCGAGTTCAAAGACTAACTTGAAAGAAATTGTCTGTGAAATCTGGCTTTATTATTTTTACATGTGTAGATTTGGAAATTATGTATGTATGTATGGTATTCAGCTCTGTTCGGGTATTTTCCCACGCCATTATAGTTGTGCTTTTAAAATTGTAGCGATGTTTCGGCAGAATCTCATCTGCCATCACCAGGTTTCTGTATTGTGTATCTGTACCATACAGAAAAATACCATAGATAGATAGATAGATAGATAGATAGATAGATAGATAGATAGATAGATAGATAGATAGATAGATAGATATTTGAATCTCTAAAATACCTATATGTCTCAGTTCCTTTTTTTCACCAGTTCCTTTTTCCTGTTGTGAATCCAAGATTTTTGAATATGCTATACTGATTAGGATTAATTTTTAATATTTCCCCTAACTTTTGTCATTCTAAAACAAAGAGTCCCAATTGTGTGTACGTTATCAATGTTATCATTGTTATCAGTAGTTCTTCATTAGGTTTGTTTAAAATACATTTTTCCAGAAAAATCCTAGAAGTTTTTCCTCTATTGCCATTCCAAGCATAGCATTCTGGAAATTAATGATGGAAGTAATTTGTGGTATTCTAAATAGTTACTTCTCATTTAGAAAATTCTGGAAAACCATCAGATCATTTAGAAATGGCATAATCTTGGTAGTTTGGAGGAGAAATGGAATGTTACATTTTCCATATTCCTATTCTTCATCCTTGAAAAAGCTTTAAAAGATTTCTGAATCAGGTTGTCAGGCCCAATGACTTGCCTGTGTCATTTATTCTCACTGAACTCAGTCAAATTTATTCTATAGGTTCACTTTAAAAGGATTTAAACACATCAGAAAAGCAATTATACTGTAGATACCTTGTTAGTTGTGTTTGTATTTTACAGCTGTAATTGGATTATTGTACCCTTGCATGGATAGACATCTGGGAGAACCTCATAAATTTAAGAGAGAATGGTCCAGTGTGATGAGATGCGTAGCAGTCTTTGTTGGCATAAATCATGCCAGTGCTGTATCCTTTTGCACAGTAATAAAGTTTGTCAATAACACATAAACTTCAGGCAGATCAAAAAATAAAACAGAGCAGCCCTCTTAATTTCATTAAGGTTGAATGATGTCATTTCCCCATATGGCAATAAATTTATTACTATATTTGCATTAGAGAAGACCATTTACTCCCAGCCTGTGAATTAGGAAGGCACTGTTGGCAACAAATGAGTGGGATGGAGGTAAAGAGGATTGCAGATATGGTTGATGAAAACTATGGTTGCCTTTCAAGATTCATTTAAGCTAATATATACATCTATGTATGCACAGAAAATGAAGATAGATAGATAGATAGATAGATAGATAGATAGATAGATAGATAGATAGATAGATAGATAGATAGATAGATAGATGTACGTACTGGGTGCACACATTTGTAGGGGAGGAATCTCAAGGATTGCTTTTAACTAGAATTGGCAAACCTATGTTTTAAAAATGAGGAAAGTTTGGTTTTAAAATCAGGATTATGTTCATTTTGGGTAATTATAGCCATTACATTTCAATTATTAATTCACTATTAAATAGTGTATCACTATTTCAAATTGCTACTGTCTGTGATAATAAAAATAATGGAAGATCCATCTTGCCTAATGGCCATTAATACACTTTTCCTTTTAAGACCTTCCCAAGCTGGTTAACTATCATATATTATGTTAGGAAATTCCTTTTTTTACATATGCCACTTTCTTAACATTTTTGAATCAGCATAGTAAAAATACAGTCCAGGCTAAGATACATTGATCATAAAATAACCAGAAACACTCAAATGTAAGATTTAGAATTGTGAAGAAGCATGAATTTATACCCAGAAAAGGGATAAGGTTGGTACCCAGAGGAACTCAGTTTTCCAAAACAAACACTAAACTTGGATAATTGCATGCTCACTTGAAAAAAAAAAAAGGATCTTTGGCATCTATGAACCCAACTTGAAAATGCTGTGAAGGTTGGTCTGGATGGGGATAATATTTGGGTCTCTTTTAGCCTAAAGAGGCCAAAAAGGCTGTCTCTTTAAAGTTAAAACAAACAACAGAATTGGTTTGCTGCCAGTCTTCTCAAAATATTCCTTAAACAGTCCAAACAGAAAGTGGATTTTGCCAACAACTTCCAGTTGTCTCTCACACTTGCTGCGCTTTCAATGGGGCTGTGGTGGACTTTTGATAGATCTCGAAATGGTTTTGGACTTGGAATAGGAATTGCATTTTTAGCCACTTTGGTGACTCAGCTTCTGGTCTACAATGGAGTTTATCAGTAAGTATTTTATGCATATTAAACTCTTATTAATTTCATTTGGATTTTAAAGGCAGTGTCTGACAAGGTTATAAATTTAAAAATGCCTTATTACAGGGATAACATAATGAAATTTATTGGAACAAATGTGACCTAAGTGGCATGTTATATTTATGGCAGGGAGAAGTTGACTGTATTGTTTATTTGTTGCCTTTGCATTTGCACGCCTTGATGCTTGGGTATGAAATTAACTTGTGCAATTAAATGCTAATAATTATGCTTCCCAGAATCAAGGTTGAAAGTAAAGCTCAGGTTTGCCTTGGAAGCTATAGGCAGCCCATTCACATTGCCTTTGCTTCTCCTTCCTAATCAGCAATGTGAAGATTATTTGCAATATAATTCCAACCTTTCAGTTTCATGGTGCTGAGAATAAGGAACAAAAATAATTGTGGATCACTCCCCACCTCCCCTTGGCAAGGCTGCTATTGGTACTGCACTAATAAAATGCAAGAGGTTAATTAAATGAATTGTTTACATCAATTCACCCTCATCCATATTCCTACTTTATGTTTATCTAGTGATACATTAAATAAATAAATTCCAAGCCATTCGGAGGGGGGGCACTGAAAAGTAATCAAGCTGCCTCTTTCTATTAAAAAAGTTTGATGCTGAAGAGCTCAGATCAAGCCCATGGGGAAGAGAATTGTCCACATGCTATAAAAAGCCACACTTTTAAAGTAATTTTATTGTAGCTTCAAATGCATCACAGTTGAAAAAGAAAAATATGTCCTCCTTTTTCCATAGATATTCTGAATTGGCCATTTAAATTCCCATTTTAGAATTTCTGACCAAGGTATAGTTATGCATGAAAGAGTTCTGCTTTTTAAAATTCTTTTTAATTTAATTAGTTACAAAGACCGTACAGCTAGCTAGCATCCATAACCCTCTTGGCCCCAGCAGTCTTTAGGTTTTTTACTGTCTCTTTCAAAATGAAAATCATACTTCAGACAAGGTGCCATTGTGATACTAATTAAAAAAAAATATTTTTCTCCAGATATACATCTCCTGACTTCCTTTATGTCCGTTCCTGGTTGCCCTGTATATTCTTTGCTGGTGGAATAACTATGGGAAATATTGGCAGGCAGCTAGCAATGGTAAGCTAGCGATTCAATATTCTGTGTTTTTGCGGTATTCTTGTAAACAATTTAGTCTTTTTTTTTTTTGTCCTTGATTTCCTTCCCCCCCCCCCTTGGAATATCCAAATAATTTTGACAACATTGAGGATATCACTAGCCAGTTCTCTTCATTTTGGCATGGGAATGGCATTAAACACACCAAAGAATTATTTGGAATATGACATTCTTTATTAATTCTTCAGTTTTAGAAGTCAGGATTCCCACAAATGAAAATAAAACAAATAGAGCTTGAATAACTTCTTATCTGTTTCCACCCAAGCATTATTTCAAGACACAGTCTTGATTATCAGAAACATCCCCCAAACATAAAAATATGAATACTTGACAAATAAAGAAGCATTCAGAGCCTTTAAAAAAATTATTCAATCTTTTATTGCTTTTAAAAAGTGACAAAAAAAGGAAAAACCCTCAAAAGTAAAAATATACAGGCAAAGACAAGGAAAAAAGACTACATACAATCTACTGTAAACCTTCAATATTTGGATATGTCAACACAGTTTTTTTTAAAAATGTGGGAAAAAACCTGGAAAAAGTGTAATATATCATTTTAACAGTACATAATTACAATTCTATATAGTTATGCAATTATAGGGAAGCATTCAGAGCCTTTAACAGATAATCACAGTCTATTTTAAAGAGAAAGATGAAACTTAAACTAATGAGACTAATTTTTGTGGTTTATCACCCGGACACCCTACGTGATGATAAAGATGCTCACTAATCCCACGGATGTATGTTTTAAAGTACAGGTGTCAAACTTGCAGCATCACATCACGTTTTCCCTTTGCAGAGCTGGGGTGGGCGAAGCCTGTGCGGGATGCATCCAGCCCTGGTCGCCAGTTTAACACCCCTGTTAAAGCCTGATTTCTGAGTAGGAAGGGAAGTATGTGGGAAGATTGGGCTGGCTTGCACCTCAAGAGAGAAGATTGATTTCTCTACAGTTGCCATGACCTTGTCCTAATCATTTCAGTCCATTGTCTTTGTAATTAATATTACCAGTAAATTAGAGTTTCCTATTTACGCTGCACCAGTTGATGTGAAGGAAGGAAAGAACCTAAATCTTCAGAGATAGTGGGTGGGAGTGGGGTAATGTCATCTGTCTTTGTTCTGGATTCTGGAGTTGCATGTTCATTAGACATCAAACTACAAAAAGAGACTGGCCACTTTTTTCGTGCTTTCTTCCCAGTTGCATTTTGGATGAGATATGAAAGCTGGAATGACATTGAAATATTGAAGGCTTATAATAGATTTCATTAAGATCTAATGGTTGATCCCTGCCTACCTCGGCCCATTCATGTAATCCAAATTCACATGGTTTGCATACTATATTTCCAGATTGCAGTTCTGAGGATTAGTAGGGTAAAATAGCTCTCTGGGGAGAAGAAAGCTCCTTTGTTGAATCTACCCATTTGCTTTTCTCTGGTCTTTCTCAGCTGTACATTTTTATTTATTTGTGCAGATCGGCTACTTACACCTAACTTCGGTTTGTCTTACAGTATGAATGTAAAGTTATTACGGAAAAGTCTCATCAAGACTGACGAGAAGAAAAATACTTTTCTCATGGGAGGAAGAAGAGCAGACTGAGAAGAACACAAAGTAGAGAGAACTCGATTATACAATTGCCAAAAAAAAAAAAAAAAAA